>PVJI01010550.1:0-59860 GCA_004026765.1 Micronycteris hirsuta
GCCTGCACTGTGAGTCGAGACCTCCACCACCCTTCGAGGGTGCGTGTCTGAGGCCGTGAGCACATGCTCGGGCTCGCTGGCTTATGTGACATCAGGAAATCGGAAACTGAGGGTTGTCTTTGTTAATGAAAGGGGGGAGGAGAAGCACCTTTGGAAATCTGAAACTTTCACTGTGCTCATCAAGGAAACTCAGGAAGCTTTCCTTAGATGAGAAAACATGCCGGTAACCACATCAGCGAACGCAGAGAACAGAACGGGCCAACTGCGCAGAGTGGGGCTGAAAAGAGCGGACAGGTCCCGTTTTTTTTTCTCTTTCTGGTTTGTGGTTTTGAGAAATCCTTTTTCATTGTGAGATCATAAGGATATTCTTCTCTTACTACAAAATTAAAAAAAATTTGCCTTTCATATTAGGTCATATTATAAAACTGAAAAAATTAATATATTTTATTGATATAAAACTAGATAAAACCAGCAACCAAATATTATTTTTTTTCTGATCAACTTCATTAAGGGATAACTAACATGTGATAAAATGCACCCATTTAAAGCACTCAATTCTATGAGGTTGGGTAGAACTGTACACTCACGTGACCACCACAATCAAGACACAGAACATTTCTGTCACTCGAGGAAGTCCCCTTGCCCCTGCCCCAGGACTGGGAAACCATGGGTGGCTGTCTTTCCTCTAGATCACCACTCTCGATCCTCAGTTTATGTAAATAAAGCCATGGAGGAGCATAGTCTTCTGAATTAGTCCTCCGTGCTCCTGATTTCAGGTCAGACGTCCATCTGTGTCACCGCACACGGCAGCGCCTTGCTCCTCTCTGCTGCCCAGCGGTGATCCGGTGGGTAAAGGTGCCATGAATCTCTTCTCCTGTCGATGGGAACTTGGTAGTTTCCAGTTTACGGATATTATGAATAAAGCTGTTATAAACATGTCTAGTTAAGATGTTTTGTGGACAAAAGTCTTTATTCCTCTTGGGTAAAGACCTAACAGGAGTATTGCAAGATCATGGGGTAAGTTTAACTTTAGAAGGAACTTCTGAGTAGTTTCCCAAAACAAGTGGTATTGTTTTTCACATACACCAGTGACACATGTGAGGTCCAGCTGCTGCACTCCTTCTTGTACAACCTCATTGACCCTGATATTGAGATCACTGAGGTGTGCAGGGGTGTGCATGTGTGTGTACATATACAAAATACGCGTGTTTCCCTTGACCAGATGAGCCACAGAGCTGCCAGTTCTGGCTGGCCCTGATCCCGGAAGCCCTCCAGCTGGTTCGAGGGGAGCGTTTTCCACCTCGGTGGCTGCAGCCCACATGCTTGGAGCAGTGCCCTAAACAGCACGTCTGGGACAGGCACTGTGGTACGAGACCACCTTATTAATGACAGAACACCTTTTTATATCCTCCACGACCAAGAACCAATTAAAAGGGGACACGAGACAGACACCACCTCTGCACATTTTGAGTGTTTGAAGATGACACTGACGTCTGTAGTCACCCAGAAAATCGATGCTGCTTCCGGTGAAGCCTTTTGATAGAGACGCGTGGTTACACATGCTTCCTCTTGGCACCTCCATCAAACAGTCTGCTGCATAAGTCAGCGAGCCCGAGCATGGCTCTGCTTGGCACCAAGTCTTCCCGTTGAGAAGTCTACATGTGTCGGGGAGGGCGGGGGGCGGGCTGCTGTTCGTGTAGTGGGTGCAGAGTCGGGTTTGCAAGATGAAAAGGTCCTGGAGGCTGGTTGTGCAACAGTGTTAATATGCTTAATACTCCTGACCTGCACACTTAGAAGTGGGTAGGATGCTGAATGTTATGTATATTTTGTCGCAATTAAAAAAAATAAAAAGGTACACTGCCTTTGCTGGGGTCCGGGGACAAGGTCATGACACCTACCGTCCCCGAGTTCCTACCGTCAAGTTCCTACCGTCCCCGAGTCCCACGAGAAACAAGGTAAGCGACAAGACACAGCATCTCCGGGGAAGACAAGGCTGGGCTCCAGCTGTGCTTCTGGAAGAACAGCCGACCAGCAGGCAGAAGGTCTCTGCCTGTCTCCCTTCAAAGCCCCACATGGCTTGTTCTGAGCCCCACGCCCCCCGACACCCCAGCGAGCAGCGTAGGAGGATAACCAGGAGGAGGTGAAGTGCGCGCCAAGTGCCAGTTCTCTCCATCCCCCACGGAAAAATAGTTTTATAGGGAAAGCAGAATTTGAAGGCAGCAAGGGATGGGTAGTATCACGCCAACAAAATAAGAATAAAGGCAACAGGGTCAAAGTTCCAACCTGGGTCAGAGCAGCTTAGAGATGGTCGCAAGTCAGTGTCATGATGACTTTCGAAGGGAGACTGGAAGTCCGTGGGTCGGGGCAACTCTGATTCCAGAGACGGCCTAAAGTGGCAACCAGGAAAGGTCGCACTTGTCTACTGCACTCTTTTCCCTCTGACACGGTGACAGGTTAAGTGTGATGGGAAAGAAGAATTAAGAATGTCAAACTTAGCAGAAAAGAGACCTCCAGAGGGGCTGTGCACACAGGGCAGCCCCCCGACCTGAGAAGGGCGGGAGAGGTGGAGAAAGCATTGGGACAGGGCCCTCTGTCCCCGCGATCTCTGTTGACACCCACAGCCCTCCTCACTGCCTTTGCTCCAGCCCCGCATAGCCTGGTTTCCGTATCAGCACCATTTCCCTTGTCCACCAAAGAATACACGACCGTGGGCAGTTGCCCAATTTATCAAGCCGTAAGCACAAAGCTATCCGATCAAATGTCCAGCCTCTTGTGGACCACCCCAAAAAGGGACTGGACCTTCTGGGCATAGCCATTGTTTCCTCGCTAAGAACTGGGCGGGCGTCTTTCCTGCGGCATTTCAAAACAGTTTTCTGTTCTGTGTGGAAGTCAAAACAGTGTCTCTTTCCTGTGTGTAGCTCAGAATTTGGAAGCCAACAAAGAGCAGATGAAAACACAGCATTTCACTTTCTGTGTGGGAGCCAAGGACCTAATTTCCAGCAAGGGACCAGATTGTAGCACCGAGTAACTGCCTTCTACTGAGTCCCGGCAGCTTTTCGGGCGCCACCTCATGTGCTCGAACAGCAGAAACTCTGAGGATTCTCATCCAGAAAAGCTAAACCAAATGGGGAATGACTTAAGAGAGCATTTCATCTTGTTCTGGAAAGGGGACTTGTTTGTTTGTTGGTTTAATGTTTGTTTTAACTTTGATTTCCTCGAAAAGATTTCCATAAAGAAGCATCGTCTACTCATATCTCCAGAAAGGAGCTGGTGATTTTATTTTTAAACAGGGCAGTTTTAAAAAGAAAAAAAAACACACTATTCTGGCTGCATTACTTTGATCAGCCTGGCTGGGGGACGGTGTTTAGACATGACGCAAAGTAGCTTCCTCATCCCAGCCCCAAGCACCCACCTCTGGACATCCTGAAGGGTCGCTGTCATCACAAGGCTCTGTCCCACTCAGCCTGGCACCTGGCGGGGCTCCCACACCCAGTCTGCCCTAGGTATTTGGGAAAGGACCATTCTTTCTGGGTGGGGAGGAGGGCAGAACTTGATCTAGAACCTTCCAGAAGTGAGCCTTTCACAAAGCACTATTCCATTTAGATGCCTGCAGGGGGTGTACAGTTACACACACGTGTGAATGACTAATGGTCGGCTGTTTGCATTTCAAAGTGGGCAGGAAGGAAAGAACCCACTCCAGGCAGAGACACAGCCGGTGCGTGCAAAGGTCCTGGGGCAGGAAGAAGTTTGACACATTGAAGGTGTTGAAAAAGGCCAGCAGGGTTAGAGCAGGGATTGGCTGGGGATGGCTTTTGCACTACGAGGGCAGAGTAATTGCAAAAGAGACTATGAGGCTCAAAAGCCTAAAATATTCTCTCTCGGGCCCTTTAGAGAGCAAGGGTGCTGACCCCTGACCTAGCCAATGGAGAGGCAGTGGCCAGGTGTGGCTAGTGAAACAGAGCCTGGGTGTGTATTCGCGCAGGGTCCTGAAGGCTGGCGTGGAACTACAGGGTCTGGCAGAAGTAAGGCCTGCTTGAGTGCGGTTGGTAGGGTAATATGGGTGTAATAATATATAGTTACAATTTGAACATTTCACCTAAAATGTCATATGGTGTGCTTGAGTGTGATATTATTGTGTTACAGAATTACGTGCTTGTGATTCTGTAATAAAAAAGGGGCATTATTTGTGCTGGATGCTGCATTTTGAATATATGTTTTGGGCCACAGAGAGCCAAGGAAGTGTTTTAAACAGGGAGTGCCATAACCAGATAAATGTGTGTGAGGCAGCACTTGGCTTCTATGTGCAGGACAGACGGGTGGATGGAGACAGGAATGGAAGGAGATGAGGGGCCAGTTAGGAGGCCGCCGTGCGTTGTGCTCACAGAGGTGGTGGCGGCTCGGGCCTGTGTGTCATCGGCGAGACGCAGGGGCAGCAGGGTCCTCAGCACTCAGGGGTTTATTTGGTGTGAGGATGGAGGGGGGCCGGGGATGCATCAGTTTCCCCTGTTACCACGCCTCGAGAGCATCAACTAGAATTGAGAAAAGTAGAATGGGAAACCCTGCAGGCTTCTCCCTTCTAAAATGTCAATTCTGCACTAAGTTCTTGCACTGATGGCTGTGTCGTTTGTGGTTATTATTATTTTAAATGTACAATAATAATTACCAAACAAATTAAAATTACGCTATCAGGCAAATATAATGTGAGTGCATATCAAAGATATTATTTAACTCATTAATAAATGAAGGACCAGTAAAATGTTATAATTCGTTGAAAGGACACTTATGAACTAGCTGTCTGAGATTTCAAAGAGAAACGTTAGGAAAACATTGCCCGATTGGATACTAAACTGGTTACTATCTTACGGGGTGATTGACTCATGGTTCTCGGCTTCCCTGGATGGAGTGTGTCTTATGTCCAACGGACCACGGTCCGCAAGTGGGCCCTCGCTCCCAGAGTTGAGATGTATCCTAGATGACACACATCGGGCTCGATCATGTCTTCTGTGTGTTTCCAAGTTCATGTCCTCTTTCTGCTAGGTGCACTATGGTGTTCTGTGTTGGGATAAATGGGATTGCTCATTTCGGCACAACAGAAGTGTACTATAACCCTCCTTCTACCCTGATCCCTGCCACATTCAGATCCAACCGGAGATCAACAAGAATAGTGTCAGGTGGAATGTGAGTTTTATGTGGAAGGATGGTTAGGAGACTTCTTTCAGATTTTTAGTGCGAGTTTTCTATTTCGGGGATATTCACCACCATTTAAGTCCAAAAGTCTAACTTTAAATACATAAACTTGAATTTGAAGTGGGGGAGAACGCACTCCTTAAAACACAGAGCGAAGCCCATGGCGACCACTGCAGCCAGCAGTGAGATTTAAGGGTGTTTTCCTTGGGTTTTCCTCTGACTTTGGCTTGCCTCGCTGGCAACGTCCAGTTTGAACATGTCCCGCTGTGAGCTGAAGAGCTGACCAGTGTCCTTGGCGGAGCAGGTTCCGGCACCAGCTGTGCTTGCCCATCAACCTCCTGCTCTTCTCATAGTCACACCGACGGACAGATTCTCTCGGAGAAGACCGTCTACGAAGCACGTACAACTAACCATTTCAATGCTTCCTATCTGTTCTAAACTTCTTCATGTTCTCGAAGCATACCTTTGTGGGCAGTCACTTGTATCATTGTTCATCTCGCTTGCTTGAAGTCTGAGCCACGGGGAGCGAGCATCATTCCAGTGCTGTCCCACGAAACAACGCAGAGAAAGTAAGAATGGGTTTCCCTGGGGAGCTGAAGGGATCAAATCATGGGATTTAATATTGGCCTGGAATTTGGGTTCCTGAAAGTGTATGTGAATGTCAAAAATGGAAATTCCGAGATGAATAATTTTGAAGAGAAATTCTAAGAATCTTTGGCATTTAATAGGTGCTGCTCGTGATGAATGAGGTGTTCTGTTGTGAACTTGGACAAGGTGCCTCCCTGGGGTGCTCTCATGCGCTGGGGCAGGAAGGAGGCCGCATCGCTCCGCAGTATCAGACTTGGGAAATGAAAATGGAATCACTCCCTGGGCTGGGATTTGTCTGTCATTTACTACCAAATAAGCTCAAAGGTGCAATTCTCTTTCTCTTCTTGGTAAAACGAATGCAAAAGGCAGAAGAAAATTATGTAACTATTTCTTACTGCATTCAGACTGTTCTAGAAATCATCCACATGCTCCCATGATGCCTTTGACTATGCATGGTGGCAGGCATAGTGGTCATCCTCCCAAGTCAAGTTATTGTATTCAGTGTGAATTCTCCCTCATCTTCCATGGACCACCCAGGAGAACAAGATGCTGCCCCCCACAGCGGTTTGGGAGACCTGGGAACGGAGCGATCTGTCCCTCTTGCATTCCACCTGCCTCGAAGGCACAGAGTAGAGCTTTCAATAATAAACAGAGACAGCTGCAGCATTCTCGGGGAGTTAAAACTCTTCCCCGTTACCACAGAAGGAGGGACAGACAGTGGACATACAAAGGAAGTAGAGGCATGTGACTTTAAATCCCAATCACTTTGCATGCAGGGGCTGATCCGGAGAATTTCCGTTTCCCTGTCCCTTCTTCCTCCTCGCTCCTCCTCCGGTTGACAGATGCTTTTGGAGTCTACCGCAAGCCCAGTGACTGGGCATCTCCACCAAAGGAACACCTGAGAAATAGTTGGGCAGGCTCGATGCCGTTTCTCCTGTCACTCACTGGCCTTTTGTTCTGCCACCTCTGCAGCTGGAACTTTATTAGTATTGGTTCAGAATTGCTCAAGGTGGATTAGAGGCAAGTAGTGGCATAAACTCATGTAGTCAGAGATTTGAAGGCATACTGCCCCAACTGAGGACGGATGTCATGTCTCCCGATACGCCCCCCGGGGACCAGAGCCACGGAAAGCCTGCGTTCACGCCACACAACTGACAGGCTTACTTTTCGATTGCAATTCTTTTCAGAGGTGTCCGCCACTCCAAGGTCAGTGTGGAGTGTACGTAGCATCTTCCATGTATTTCTTCCTGTCAGTACCCGCTGACTCTGCACTTCATCTGTCATCCGAAGAACTCCGTTCTGGGGTCCGCTTTGCATGATATTCTTCATCACATATGGAGGAGACTGTAAAGGCTTGAGGTAGTTTTTTTTACATAAAGTAAATCCTCAAAATGTTTTTTCCAACATAGTATTAGTAATGAAAACACCCGGAGTGAGTCCTTTCTTGTGCCAATAGGAATATTACCTCTCTGGCAGCTGTTGAGTACAGCCTCTCAAGGATTGCCTCTGTCTTGGGGAGCTATCTGTCAACTTCCAAATGTAATTCAATAAGTGCCGGGTGATCCAATACTTAACATTTCACAGGGAACATCGGTCAGTTGGCATTGATCTGTTTGGAAAGCTTCAGTTTTGTAAGAGGCCCACGTCTCTGGGAACCTCCCCACCTGGAATGTGAATGTCCAGGTCCTGCTCCATAGCTTTGCAGAAACACGTAAAACCGTGAAAATTCTTTCAAGGGTTCATAATGAATCGATTGTACAGCCATCCTGCCAAATGCAGAGTGAGCTGATAGACCCAAGTTGTCCCTAGATCAGGATCTGATTTATAGAGTTTCCCAAAAGGACACTCCCTGCAGCGGGGAAAATAAGCCAAGGCTCCTAAAACACGCCGGGGCCACCAATCACCTGGTTAACTCTACACAGTGGTTTTCAGGGTCACACAGGCTTGCTGAGCCTTCGTCCTACACCCGCACTTCTGCTGTGCTTGGAGGACAGTGCAGACGGCAGTGCCCCATCATCCAGAGCTCCGTGGGGCGAGCAGTTCTCTCGCTTTTGTTCCTGCTTGGTTTGTTTGGCCTCAGTGACCCAGAGGCTGGGCAACATCAAGCTTATGTGCTTTCATGGCACTCGATAAAACTGAAAGCATAACCCACCTCCGGTGGACACTCACAGGCTTGTTGAGGACTTGAATAATCTCTGATCATGGCTCATCATCCTCAAAGCTTTTGAACATGGACTATTCTAGCCTCTGTCAGAGCATCGGTTTTCAAATCTAGTTTTGAAATGCTACCCATCCATCCATCCATCCATCCACCCATCCATGCAATTATCCATCCATCCTACATTAGGTGTGAGCCACTGTGTATTAGGTGTTACGGATTTTCCCATATTATAGAAGATAGCTGAAGAGAGTGTGGGGCTTTGTACAAACTCAAGTAAGCAAAATTAAAGGTAGTATTTTTCAATTTTCTTTAAAGCCCACGCCCCGTCAAGTTGACAGATAGTTCAGCTTCAGGCATCACTAGCGACTACATAGAGGAAAAGGTGAGGAGGGGGTCTCCCCTGTGTTTCATTACACAGTCTAACAGTCTTTTCATGCCCACACCTCATATTGTGTTCCGGGACTCTGCATGGAGAGTGAGCAAGTACCAATTTCATCGTCGGCGGTTGTCCTATGGAGGTAAACGAAGTGCAGGAGAGAGCAAACTCAGAAATCAAAGATTAGATCGCTCACTGTTCCAGCTGAACAGACGTGTTCACGTGTTTGCTATTCGCTGGGCAGCCGGTGTGTGCCCCGTGCTGGGCAGGGCACGGAAAACACGAAGATGAAATAAACACCCCTTCCCGCTGAGAACCCACGGCTGCATCCTTCTCACTGATAGCCTCATACTGGCATAGACATTAAGGTGTATCCGATACACCTCTGTGTGCCCCTTGCAACTGAAACAAATAAAAGTGTTTATAAAGGGTAGCAAACTAAAGGGTAGGATGGTATTTAAACTTGCATGGACATTCCTAGTATAACTGGTGGTAAATGGATTCTCGAATCCCTTTCCTCTCAGCTCTAAAACCTAACATGGTTACAACAGCTCTGACCAGTTCTCAACTATGTAAAATAAAAGTAAATTTATGTACAGAAAACATACATCTAGATACGATTGTACTAATGGCTGTCTCTGAATTGTGTGTCGATATTATTCTTTATACATTTCTAAATATTCTGAGTGCTCTGCAATAAACATTTATTCAGGAAAAAATACTTAAAATGAAATTGATCAGATACGTTTCACTGAGTTGTTTTTAGAGAGGAGAAAGTACCTTGAATAATGCATGCTTTTATGCAGACTCTTCAGTGGCCATTCCTATTAAGTGGTGTTAACTGGAGCTTACAGGCAGGTGCCGGCACCCTTGTGATTGACCCCCAGAGCTGCGTTAACCTGCTCAGCAGCCTGAAGCTCTTCACTCGATCTTTCAGCTCCTCCTTTGTGAGGAGAGGGTGCCAGCCATTCGTGGGCCATTGCAACAGCAAATGAGCTTAGGTTTGTAAAGTGTTTCCGAGATGAGTTCCCATTGTGAATTGCTTTGCAATTTTTGGTGTGATCTAAAGAGACAATGAGGATGGTGATTAATGATCTTAAGTGTTGGTATTCTCACGGTGAAAGCAAACAGAGCTTCCTGTGTAGAGTACAAGCTTGCATGGCAGTAAATGGCACAGTGAGTGAGAGAGGTGTGTTTGGAAATGCGGCAGAGAAAAACATTCACATGTGGGTCCCTTCTCTGGGACCCACGGCGTTGGTTCTTCGAAAAATTTTATTTTTTAAATGTGTTTCTGAGACTGAGCAGGAGTTTGGGAATCTTGAACAAAAGACAATATTCTTTGCAATATTAATTAAAATATGAATAGGATGGAGGAAAAGTCCTAGAAATTTGAGAGATGATTAGCAAAAGCCTCTTTCATTTGAGGTAGCAAGCCAACAGCATATTGTCAATTAAGTAAGCATCTTTCTGCAGGTCAAAAATAAAATTCTCCAAAGCTGACTAACTAAATTTAATTTAGTGGGGTGATGGTCCTCTGGTTGTTTCTTAGGCTTAAGAAATTAATGGACTAGATTGAAATACTGATTAAAGTTCAACAGTTCTGACATAACTTCTACAAGCAAATGTTATCAATTTTTATCTTTAAAAATCATTTGCTTGTTGGAAGTCAAAATATGTTAGAGGAGGGAACAGATGTTTTTTGCATCATCAAAAGTGTAGGCAAAGAAAACGTTATGGAACGGGGAAGGGGGGCGCCTTCTCCCTGGGTTCAGAAGGACCCTCTCAGAGGCTGACAAGAGGCCCGTTTAACTGTTTAAAAACGTGGATCAGGCCTTTGCTTTTCGTGGAGGAGCTCCTGTTGGCAATCAGCTGTGAACATGTGGTCCGTGTTGCGTTCACGTCGATGCGATTTGTTCTGAGTCTTCCATCTGCACCCGTCCTCCTGCCGGCCATGCTGGACAGGGAGGAAAATGGAAGTCAGGAAGCCCCATCTTTCAGGAGAAAAATGTGGTGCACGGGGCGTCCTGTGACCTTGGCCATGCCCCGTGGCGCGACCGCATCCTCATGTTAATCCACCCCCTCCTAACTTTGCAAGGGGGACTCGTCTCTCTGCGCCGTGCAAGTACAGAGCTGTCAAAAGCAATCCTTGTGAGGTAGGGTGTCATCTTCCAGACCCAGGACCCGAGACAGCCCAAGAGCGGCCCAGAATCTCCCCAGACTCTCACCTGCGCCCGAGGGAACTTGCTGCCCATTATAAAGGATTAGTAAGGGTCTGTCTTGCAATTAACTTCTGGCTCTCATTTTGTTCCTTTGAACCTTAGCTTAAACCTTCCAGAAGTTCCTTCCAGGTTTACAATTTTCTCGCTTTACCCCTTTAATGAATAGTGAGTGTAAGCATAACTCCGTTTTAGGAAGGATTAGTCACGTATTTGCTGCTGATATTATTTGCATTGCTCTTTTACACATGGCAGAAAAGAACGCAGTTTGCCCAAGGTCACGGACCTGTAGCTTTCGTTATATTCTGAGAGAAAAGCACGTATCGAGGGCCTGGGCCTCGGTTCAAGAAGAATACGAACACCGTGTCTGGTGTGCTCTGTCGGCAACGTCCGGACCACGGAGATAAAAGGAAAATGTGTCAACGGGAGAAAAGTTTGACCCCAGCATTTCTTACAGTTCTTGCTGCTGACGGCCTGGACTCTGTGTAGACTTTTGGCCAGTTAGTCATTAATAAAGGGTGAATGTTAATAATAGTAAGGGTTTAAGTGTTGAGATAATATCGGGGTACAGTGTAATGTATATTTGGAACAACCTAGCGGTTTGTACAATTCCGCATTAATACCAAAGATCTTGGCCAGCTGAGATTTCTGTCTTTCTCAGGATATTTTTATGTGTTTTCCATAAGCAAATAAATTTGAATAGAAAGTTAAAACTGCATGGAACTCTGGAAATTTTTCACACTTTTTTTTTAATCACTAAATCTCATTCACTCATCAATTCCCTAAGACCTAGGTTGGGAAGTTGAGTATAACAGTTTAGTTCCTCGAATAAAATCCAGAGAGAGGGCTGAGGAGCCCTCAGGGTTGACATTAGCTCTCAGCTTAAGAGGAGAAAGCTTGCTGTCACTGGCTCAAGGACACAATCTGAGATTCTTTTCTTCTGAGAATATATAGAAGACATGCTACATACCTTCTTGTAAATGTATCCATTGGCTGCTGATGGCAAGACAGTGAAGATACTGGGGCCTCCATTTGATTCAGCTTCCAGAAATATCTTTTAAAGCCAGACTGTAAGCATTGTGCGTTAACTGTCCCAGGCACTGTGGCCTGTGTGCGCACCACAGGCGGGGGCCGCACGCCGCTTCTGTTTGTCTCCCGCAGCACAAGGACGCACCTACGCCCGCCGCACCTGGGTGCAGGCCTGAGGAGAGCTGGCCTTGCCAAGGGACGGTCGCACAGTGCTTGACGTTTGTCGTGTTAGTTTCATGTCTCCACGGAGTCCAGCAGTCACGCCCCTGTCCCCTTCCCTGGGTCATTTGTGGTGGACCAACTGGAACCACCTTTGAAGCGAGCACAGCATCGTCGCACTCCTGTAATTCAGAAGGACACAGGCACCCGTGTTCACCGCAGCATCACGCGCAACAGCCGAGACAGAGAGGCGACCTAGGTGTCCGGCGGCAGATGACCGGGTAAAGAAGTGGTCCCTATGAACCACGAAATACTACTCAGCCACAAAAATAACGAACTCTTGCCTCTTACGACTACATGGATGGATGTAGAAGGTGTTATGCTCAGTGAAATAAGTCAGACGAGAAAGACAAACACTAGATGATTTCACCTACATGTGGGATCTAAAAAAACACAAATGAATAAAACACAACAGAAATATTCCCATAGACGCAGATAACAAGCTGATGGTTGCCAAAGGGAGGGGGTGAAATTTTTTTAAAAAAGAGGACGGGCTGATGAATTGATGCCTCGGGGAACCGTGTAGAAGGAGGCTGTGGCTCAGATAAACCCCCAAATGTCGCCCCGGCCAGGTAGCTCGGTTGGTTAGAGCGTCTGACACGCCAAAGCGGCGGTTTGGTCTCCAGTCGAGGCGCGCGCAGAGTCAACCGCGGAGTGCACGGGTAGGTGGGACAACAAACCCACGTCTCTCCCTGCCCCCCACCGTTTTCTCTCTAAAATCAATCAATAAAAATTTGTAAAATTATTGTTTAACTTATTGTTTCCACGAATGTGGAAAGAAGGCAGCTAGATTAACAGGAAACTCCCATGAAAAAAAGAGAGGTTAAAAAAAGGAACCAAATTTCAGGGTAGAGAGGGCCTCAGATGTCTAAAATGTATTTAGGAAAGGTTGCGCACCATCTAAATAAATGCAATTTTCATAACGAAAACGCTGTTTGTCCACGGAGAGCGGTTATCTGCGGTGGAACTGGAGGAGGGACACCAGGTCCATTCTCAGCAGCCACTCTAACACTGAAACCACTTGAGCACAAGGAGACGGGGGCTGATGGATGAAGGAAGGCTTCAAGGCTCAGACTGCAGAAGATGTGGAGTGTGTTCCGGACTGAGGAGGGCAGGTGAGCAAAGGCAAGAAGGCAAGAACAAGAACGCAGGCTTGCGCACCGTGCAAGGATGCGCCTAAGGAAAACAGGAGAAGCAAGGGAGGGAGGGTTGTTTAGAACCAGTGCGAGAGGGGCCATGCCTCTAATCATAGTGATGTGTGAGTCCTTTAGAGGTTATTAACTCGGCATTCCCAACCATTTAACTGAAGAAGCACGGGTTCAATAAGCATTTGCCATGTATTGAATAAACTGATAGAAAAGATGAGTTCACCTTCATGATTCATTTTCCCAGTATTCTCACCCTCGATTTTGTGGGAACTGTGTTTTCCTTAGGTCTGGGAACTGGGGTGAATATCACTGAATGTGAATGCACTGCCCACTTCTGGAAGATTGTGCTTTCCGGGGGAGATGCCCCGAGGGGCGCGCCCTGTGATGAGAGCCGTAGGAAGACCCCTGGGGGTAGAGGGTTAGATGCACACCCGTGACGTTAAGTACTGTGTCTACTGAAATTGCTTCCTATTGCCTGGAGGGAGCAGGAGGGAGAGTTTAGTTTCAAAGTGATGGAAACTTGCCTAAGTATGGTTTAAATGACCTAATCTAATGAGTGCTTTACTTCTGCAAGAAGACCCTCACACAGGCTCGCTGTTGAATCAAGCAGAACAAAAAACCTGACCACTGCGTTGTTCCCTGGCCCAGCAATTGCTTCTCTGTTGAAGTAAATACCGAACAACATGTGACTATAAGACATACTCTCTGTGGTACACAGCTTCCAAAGATGAGAAACTTCCCTAGCTGAATAGTAAGAAATAGATGACGGTGGGGTTTTTCTAGGAAAGGCTGCTGTTTTGTGTTCTAACCTTTTTAGTGACAAAAAGTGTTTGAAGATGAGTAGAAGAGAAAGCAAGGAAAATTATTAGTAGCTTTAATATAATTAATAGAATTGGTGATCACTTTTAGGTGATCTCTTAACCAGGGCAGAGTGAAAGGGAATTTTAAAATGGTCGCACATGTATATATTGAAAGGCTTCAATTAGCAAAGGAAATCAGCCTGAACACTTTCTTTAGTGAGTATACCATGAGCCGCGAACCAGAAAATAGACGGGCACAGTGTTTTTAAGCGTCTCGTCGATACCTTTCACGGGTGCTGTGGTTTGTATAATCTCATATGGAAATAAAAACACATTTATTGAAAATTAAACTATTTGACTGAGTGGCTACTCTTGTATGCAGTTTTACACTTTCAGCCCTTCCACTAGTGGGCGACTTTTAGACCATTTAATCCGTACGCACGGACCTGCTGGTAGAACTGAATGCTGGGCTGTGCGCTTGTGTGTGTGAGGGTACGTGCTTTACTTTTTACGAACTTCTTTGAGCGTGATGACAATACAGACAGCCTGCAGGGACAGCAGCACCTTGACCCACTGGCCGAGAGAGGACAGAGCCTCTCAGCTTTCTCGTGAAGGTAAAGAGTGGAGGTGTGGAGAGGGGTGGGGGGTGTGGAGGGGGCAGGGTGCAAGGGGAGAGCAGCCCAAGGGTGGGGGAGCCCGTGGGAGCCCGTGGGGCCTGGGCCACATCCCCACTGGTGCAAGCTGTTGACTTCCTCACCTGGCACCTGGCACCTGGCACCTGCTTCATCTCCTTCCTCTGACACCTTAGAGTTCCAGGGGAACTTTATTTTCAGAATCTGGCTGTTTGATTGGGAAGGCAGAACTTTTTCCTGTAAGAAAACACTGACGACTTGTCAAGGCTTCAGCAAGAGTTTCCCAGCATTTCCTGAACTTGACACAGAAATGCGCCAGCACCTTGACAAAGGTCGGGGGCTGTGGGAGCACTGGCAGATGTCTGGGTGTGTCTCGGCCTGGCTTTTCTCTGTTCAGAACTTAATGTGGGTTTATTAAATCTGCAAGGTTAGAGATGGGCTCCAGTGATTTAGAAGAGATGAAAGACAGAAATTATAGCATTCTGACAATAACTTTATTAAAAATCCATCAATGTTACATTTATTACATGAGACATGTACTTGAAGTAGTGTATTTGGGTTAAATCCTTTCTCAAATCTTCATCACCAGATTAGCTCCACAAAGATATTGCATTTTGCAAATTCCAAGAGATTAAGAAGAGGCGATCAGACTGGAGCAAGAGAAAGGCAATATAACTTGTTTTTCATAGAGGGTCAGGTTTCCAAAGGGACCTTTTTGGTTAAGCATCATTAAGGGTAGGCTTAATGCCTGGGTCCGTATTACCAGCCATGTCATTAAGGCCAGAAAGGGTTAACATTTCTTTGAAAAGCAAATTGTTTCGTGCCTATATATTGGCCAGTCCTGAAAAATGGTCCCTCATATGCTTTAAAATCTTCTTATTATATTGTTCTCATTCCACTCTTTTGAGACAGGGCATTGCAGCCAGCTGTCACTTATACTTAAGTGACCTGAGGCAAAGGTGGTAGGAGATTGTGGTACTTATTGATGCGGCGAGCCCTAGCAAACTACAATGAGCAAAAAATAAAATTGAAATCCAGAAATAAAAATGGACTGATTGCAGTAACGTGCTAGAGTATTAATTTTTTAGCATTCAGAGATATCTTACAGATGGGTGGTTCTAACTCCCTTGTTCTGCAGCTGAGGAAAGTGAGTTGTGATGAGAACCCTGCAGCGCGCACGAGGTGTATCGGACAAGAGAGTCCCATCCTGCGAGACGCCCGTCCCTGGTCCTCTTCTCCCATCAGCTACTGTGTTTGGAGAGAGAGTCCCTGTCACCAACGTCCAGAAAGGCTGTAAGGACAGCAGACAATACAGACACATGCATCCGACAGTCAGATGGGACAAAGAGTGTTTCTGAGAAGACCCAGGAGGGCATCAAAGAGGAAGTAGTGGGTGTGTGTGTGATTTTGACTGTGTGTTGCTTCAGTTTTTAGGATGAGGAATTGGTAGGCAGAGTGGTGAAAGGAGCAAGTTGCAGTGCAAGACAGTGGGGACGTGAAAGCCAGGTGGGAGTGTGGAAAGGGGGAGGGGTCAGTGTGATGGATGGATGGGGCTCCCGTGGAGACTTCCGAGTAAGAGGAAGTGATGCTGGAAGGGTGGCCGAGGCCACGCTGCCAAGGGGCCAAGTCCAGGGGAGGGGCCATGCTGTGTGAACAAGTGACATTAGACCTCGTGGCAGAGGGACTTGGCCTTGATTCTGGGCCCAGGTGTCCCCTCTGTCAGGACTCATTACTCTTCTCCCTGGCAGGAGGGCTCTGCCGGTGGGTAATTCAGATCTGATTATAACAGCGTCTGGGAACTACTATAATTTTTGGCCTGCCTTTGATTTCTCAAATGTGGTTATTTAAGTGAACGCATGTGCTGTTGTACATATGTGCACAAGAGAGACCCCCAAGCGAAGTCCCCAAATATTACACATTGGCTCAAAAAGTGTCTATTCTAGCTGATCTCATGCCTTTCTGGGCGTTAGAATACCATGAAAACACTGCAAACAGTGAAGGGCAGTTCCTAAGGAGATTACATCTATTTATCCCTGTGAGTCTCCAAGGGGAAACTAATTTTTAAAGTTCTACCTTGTGCAAATGCTCATCAGTAGCCATTTTTATTACATGTGCACTAGGGTTCTTACAAGGTCAATGACAAATTGCATAGTTAGCGTCCTACCTTTGCAAGCATTCCTTACTAGCCGCTGAGATCACGGGGCAGCTACACCGAAACACTGGGGCCACGTGTTTCCCTGTCCACGTGGTTATCGCAGGTGAGGTGTATGAGGCAAAGGCCGATTTTTGAATCAAGGACTAATTGAACTCCAGGTAAAGCAATACTTACTGTTTTTAAATAACTGCTCTAGCCTACCTCCCTACCCCACATTGTCAAAGATTGCACCGATATTTATTGCCATTTCTAAGACTATTATCTTTACTTTTTTTTGAAGACAACATATGCGTTAACTTAAACCAAAATTACTATTTTTATCTAGCATCAGTCACAGCGCTTAGACACGGAGTTCAGAAGGCCCGCCGTTTTCCTGGGCATGGCGTCTCCGCTGGGACTGTGCACTGGTGTTGGGGTTTGTGAGGAAGACACCGCAGCGTCGCTCTGTGGGGTTATGTCCTCAAGAACTTGCATCTCTGTCAAATTAACAATGTTCACACATAACTGAGAGTCAGTGCGGCCCCACAGGTTTATCTCTACGTTACAGATGTTTTCTTTCTTCATTTTTCTGCCTTAGATGCATTAGATTCCTTTTCAACTTTACAATCGGAGTTCCATCAATCACGGTTTCTGTGGGGAAAGTCATGGACTTTCACCAGCTGCAAGCTTCACTGTGTTGGCAAACTGATGTTTATTCTGTAGTAAAACAGGAATGCAGGGCCCTGGCCTGAATTCACAGATAGAACGTGAATCTGTGTAATTGGGCAGTTCAGCCTGAGGTCCTCCTGTCCTCGTACAACCGTACTCTGGTGGTTCACGATTCCCGCGAACCTCAGAGAGCCGCTACGGTTTGGGGCTCAGACTGGGGACACGCGCAGGATTATTCAGAAACTAATACCGCATTTGGGGGCACTTTATCTTTTTACAATGGGATATTCAATTTTATTGGGCCTAGAAATATTTGTGAAAGCGGCAACAAAGAAAACTTTTTTCAAAGACCTTTGGTTCTTTGCTCTTGTTTTCCAGGGTAATTAGTGAAATAACGTTTAAGTTCCTTTGACTGGAAAACAAGTGTTTTAAAACTGCCCGAGGAGTTTTCACGAGAAGTCAGGGCTCTGTCCAGGTTAATGAGTCGTGTTGAGTCTCGGGCTTGGGCCTCTCTGTCCTCCCGGGCAAGTGCCGCCCAGACAGAGGGAGTGTAGACTCGGGACCCCAAGGGAGGCGCAGCCTCAGGAAAAGGCTCGGCAGGAATTGTGCATTTTGTCTTCACTGAACAGAGAGAGGACCCTGGCATTGTGGGGGCACTCACTGCGAACAGACACAGTATGTGGTGTGATACAAACATGAACTCATCCCATACTCTCTCTGTTATATCTCTGTTATTACAGATCTAACACATCATATGTATATTATCACATGTATGATATGTAATAGATGTATAATTATATTTTATTAGGTATATACTATATATACGAAATTATACATGATATTACACTGTACATTCTATGTTATTTATGATATATACTAAATAGAGTTATATTTTATATATATAATAATATATATATTAGTATCCCTACTTAGTAAAAGAGGAAACTGGTGTTAACACTTCAAATAGTTTTTCACCATGGACCCAGATGCTGAAGCATGATCTCTGTGGCTCCAAAGTCTGTCCTCTTCTTTCCTTTTTATTTTTTTAAATTACATGTGTAATGAAAAATCCATTCTTCTTGGAAACATCTAGAATATTACAGCTAAACATAGGTCCCTTTTAAAACCCGCTCCAATGCTGGTCTCCTACTTCCCTTGTCTGAGGCCTGCCATCTGAGCCCCTTTCCCCTGGCCTGGTGAGCATCCTGTCCCCAAAGCTTGCATTGCCTGGGGTGGCCCCGGGCCCTGCAGACCATGTGGCAGAAACTCATTGCAAAGGCACACAGAGAGCATACGTTTTCCCCAGGAAGCCGTTTTGGGGCACAGTTGCGTGTTATCAGAGGACTAGGGCGATTACTATGTGAATTTTCCTTCTTTTTCTTCAGTTCAGGACAGTCCTGGTTCCAACGTCCTGACATTTCACAGCAGCCGGAGTCTGAGCGCTGCCACCAGGGGCTGGCTTGTCACCCCACTACACTTGCTTCGATGTGCTGTGTCGTATCAGGGAGCAGAACTGCAACTGCGGTGGGAATAAAAGATTCCTGTGTTCTAGATTTAGAGCTGAGTGACTTTGGAATGTTTTAATAAATCATTCCACAAAGGCTTCAGAATGTTTTCATTCCTTCTGGGCACCTGGTTCCATTTCAGCTTAAGAGAGAGGTCCCTCCCCCACCCCCTCCCTTCTATCAGGTTCCAAATACCATCTTCCAATTAGGCCCACTTCTGACCCTAGGGCTCCTTATAAAAAAAATCCTTTCACATATCTTTTCAGGTTTCAGCCAGGATGCACAGTAAATGTTCTTGCAGTACTGAACATCATTTTACGTTCAATTATTTTTTTCCCTTTTTCGTTTAAACCGAAGGTATACCCATGGGGTGACTTGAAACTTAAACCAGTGATCCTTTTATGACAACTGTGGATGCAGGAACAACCCCAAAGAGGGTGTAGGATTGAGTCTTCCCAGGACACAGAGCAGCTCCCGCTGAGAGCTGGGGACACTCGGTTGGATGGCAGCCTTGGGTAGGTCACAGCCTGAGCTTCTGTGCAGCTGTATTTGTGGGCCCCCAACCTAAATGTTGAGTTACCTGCTTGTGCAAAAACTGACCCCCTCCCCGCCTTGGGCAGGCAAAAAGCCACACCCAGTCGTCTGGACACAAATGAGACAAACAGGAGTGCAAAGCTGGGAGGGACAGGGTCAAAAGCCCATGGGCCCCCCGGATCCAAACTCACAGAAGTCACGATTCAAAGACCTGATTCTTCCACATGTTTTTCTCCAGCTCACCTGAACTTGGAAAGGAGAGGTCAAAGTGTAACTTTGTCTTCCTGTCTGTCCCGGGCCCCAGACAGTGACCCAGGAGGAGGGCTGACTTCAGGAAAAGCTCTCCCCCTTCCCTGGCTTCAGTTGGTTTTCCAGGCCCCACGGTGGAGCGAGGCAGGCCGGGAGGCTGCGAGGCTGAGCTGGCTCTGATGCTGGGCAGCCTACCTCAGCAACGCCCAGGCTAGCCTGTAAATGCCTCCAGGTTATGACATCAAAATGCTAAGGACAAGTAATGACAAACAGCCAGCAGGCTCTGCCCAAAGCTGTCCAGAGTTTCCCGAAGTTGCTTCTGCCTTTCCTCCCTCAAGTCCCTCCCCAGCCCCTACCCAAGGCGTGTTCCTAACCACTTCCAGTTCAGTGCTGCCCGATTTGAATTCATTTCTGCTCAAATTCTTAAAAAACCTTGACTATGCCTCAGTTTATCTTTTAGCACCACTAGCAGGCTTCAGAGCAAGAAAGGATTCCTTCCTTGTCACCAAAGTTGGAAGGAAGAAAAGATAATATTTTCTCTACCTTTCTAAGTTTCTGGCTGAGACAGATTGGAGAAAAACAGACCAAAGTTTGTCGACACATCCCCCTCAGGTATGTGTGGGAGGTACCCAGGAAGCCTGGATGACTCTCCAGATGGCCCAGGTCTTCCCCTTAATTGCCATCATCAGATGAAGATGGAAGAAAGATGCTGAGGGAGGAAGGGAGAGGCCAGTTACCGGAGGCGCCCCGGAAAAGCAGGGTGAAGAGGAAGGCTCGTTACGCAGATTCAAGTCGCTGCCTTGTCCCTATGAAGTGTCTTGTGATTTAGAGTCACAAGTTTTCCTGGCACCAAGAAGGAGGCATCTTGCAGATGGAGACTTTCTTTATAAATGTGCATTTCCGCCACAGAAGGGGAACTTCTACTGACTACATCCCTACAGCTTCTCCTGTGTCTGTTGTTTCTTAGAATGATCAGCTCAAAATAAATCTCTGTACCCAAAAGGCGTATTTTGGAGTGGCGAATTCCGCTCCCCTCAGTTGTAAAGAGTCCAAGGCAGCTGCGAACTACGGAGAAGCTGTTGTTGCAGAACATTAGAGAAACAACACCAGGCGGGTGGAAGTCAGGCGTGAGTCCTGAGCTGACGCTGTCTGCGAGCAGGCTGCCAGGTGCGGCCACGCGTGTGTGGTGCAAACACAGCCCCAGAAGGAGCCCGCCCAGCACGATGACCTTGACGTGATGCAGGAGGCTGCCTCGCTGTCTTTGAAGTGGGTTTCCACGTAAATGAGGATATAAAGTCCTCATTTATATCCTCATAAATGATATAAATGGAGAGGGCATTTCAAGCACTGGGAAAAACCCTAAACGCGACCTTGAGGCAGGTATGATAAATTCCGGGGAAGAGGGGCCAGTGAATTTGATTGGCTGGGGGATCCTTAAAGGAGAGTGGGAGGTGGGGTTGGAAGGGTGGGATGGAGCCAGACTGCCGGCTGCCCTTCGACTCAGGATGAGGATGCTGGAATACCCAGTAGGTATGTGGACTTGTTCAAGGTTTTGGAGAAAGGACGTGTCAGATATTATTTAAGGAATAGGAATCTACCTGTGCCGTCTGCTCTGCATTCAGGTAAAGAAGCGCTAGAGTAACGACATCATACACAACAGTGATTACACAGTCAGCGGGCAGCTCTGAGGGCCTGAACTCTGGATAGTCCCAGTGATACGAGAAGGGGCAAAACAAGAACGAGATAGATGTCAATCCAGGCCCTCTGGGGCAGGGGCAGCATTTCAAGAGCAGATGTTGGCAGAACGACATCTCTAGAGAGGGAAAAGCAGAGGGATGAAGCGTATTGGGGTGGTGTCACGGAAGGCCCAGGACAACCTTGGGGCTCATGAATTCAGTGAAAAAATAATTAAAGCCAGTTTTTCTTTTAGTTGTTTAGTTTTGTTATTTACGATTTTTCCCCTTCTGTTCTTCTTAGAACCAGTGGGGAAACCACCTGATTGCAACTAAATATGTTATGTGGATCTAAATGGTCCTTCTTAACACAGGCAATATGGCTTTTTCAGATTCCACATTGCGGCTGATTGTCATACGGGGTGTTACTGGGGTAGGGAATACTCGTCCTCTGAAAAAAGTGATGTTGGTATGAAGAAATATTTTTGAATACATAAAGCATTCTTTATTAGATGTGTTCTTTTTACTTATTTATTTTTAATCCTCACCCAAGGATCTGTTTTATTGATTTTAGAGAGAGGAAGGGAGAGAGAGAAGCATCGATTGGCTTCCTCCCGCACGCACCCTGACTGGGTATCGACCCAGCAACCTGGGTGGGTACCCTGACCGGGGATCAGACCCACAGCCGTTTGGCACACAGAATGATGCTCCAACCAACAGAGCTACCAGCCAGGGCTACTCCATGTGTTCTTTAAAATAAGTTAAAGCACTTCAAAGCTAGTTAAATTAACAATTTCTTTTTAATCGAATTTTGCTGGGTTTTAATGTCTTCCTTTTGAAAGTTCTACAGCTGCCATATAATCATAAGCGTAAGGAATATTTTACTTACCCTGCAATCATTTTAAACTTCATGGGCCAAATTCTCCCCTCAGATGTACTTTGTGTAACTCCCGCTGAAGTGAGTGGAAATACAGTTAGACTATCTGAGGGCAAAAATTGGAATCACATTTGCAAAGATATTGACTTTTCCTGATTCATGTTTTATTGAGAAATTGGACATTTAAATTGGCTAGGATTATCTGTAATAAAGTATTTGAACATGATGCCATTTAGACATATTGGGAAAAGAAGAAAAATTACTGCAAGTTGCTACTTTTTAGATTTTGACTTTCATTTCCCCTGGAAGGAAAAAAAAAAGTAAAACTGGAGAATTAAACACCTCCACATTTTTCCCTACTGAGCTTGAAAGTTAAAAGCATTGCAATTGCATGAGTGAACTATTTTTTATAGTATATAATAACACCAAGCTGCAGGAGGCTGGCAGGAAAGGGGAAAGAAAATAGAGGCGCATGTGTGTGAAATAGAGGACCCAGGAATCCAAAATAAATGAACCAAATAGTTTTAAGATTGACTCATATATTTTTCTCCTCTACATTCTCATTGTGTGAAAACTATTACAAAGATTTCAAACAGTTCTCTTTTTTTGGTGTTGACTTTAATTATCTTTTCTAAATATTAGCGTAATGGTGTGTATGTACCCGTATAAAACTCCGTGCCAGGCGGACAGAAGTCTGTGAGGGATATGTTTGTTGGGAGGTGTAGCCTGTGGGCACCAAAGCACAGGAAGAGGTTATTCGTGGTTCTGCTGTTGACGTTTAGTGAATTTCGGAGGAAGGTTTTTAGTACCCGATGAAAGATTTGTCCAAGACAATGGTGCTCATCCTCTCAAAGAGAAAATCTTCAGTTTACTCCTCACACCAATTTATAATCTGCTGTGTGTCTGATTTACTGCATGCCCTCCGTATGTTGGGTTCCTGTGTTTGTCCGTCTCCTGTGCTCACGTCGTGTGTGAAGAACCGGCTCTGGCCCCTGTGGACCCTCCTCTGTGTCTGCAGGTTTCATGCACTCCGCACAGTCGCCCTTCCGGGCCCTGGCTGCCCAGTCTGGCCTCCGCATATGCACTTTGCCCAGACGACATGAGTGCTGGGTGGTTACAGCCGATGCATAGGGAGGGCTGTGGGTCCTTCCAGGAGCTCTGCAGGCCAGTTATGGGACCTGTGCGAGACCACAGCCCTCGTCCGTGGTGTGACTGCTCCATGTCTGCATCCCCTTCCTCCCAGTGAAGTTCGTGCTTCTGGGACAGATGCTGGGGAGCCCGCTGCTTGTCAGGAAGACTTTCCTTCCCAGCCAGCTCACTCCGTCTCCACGCGAATTCTTGGTGCTTGGACGTAATTACGGGTCCTCTACATACTTGTTGCAGGAGTATGTGACGATAAAGATGAGTGACCTTAAAATGTTTTTTAATCCTCATCTGAGGGTATGTTCGAGAGGGGAAGGGAGAGAAACACCTATGGTAAGAGAGAAGCATTGATTAGCGGCCTCCCACATGTACCCTGACCAGGGATCACACCCACAACCGTTTGGTGTATGGGACCACACTCCAACCAACTGCAAGACCTATTTTTTAAAATAGCACATACTTTCATTTAAAAATTGAAGAACTTCTCGCAAAGGTTTGAATAAACTGGGAGTGCCGTCGTGGGCTGCGTACTGACAAGACCTGTGTAGCGCCATTTAACTGTGGGCAGGTTTGTTTTCTCCTTCACTGTGACACATGAGCAACCCTCGAGCCCAGAGAACAAAGCTTCCCACGAGCTGCCCCTGGGAACTGTGGGGTCCTGCTCGTCTCCGTGGAAGCATTGCCACGAGTCTTAGAGTCAGCTCTGTACAGACGCTCAACATGCCACTCTTGGCCTGCGAGGATGGCTGGGACTACCACGTGCCACGGTGCAAGCGAACAGACCCCCTCTGTCTGACTGTGGGAAGCCCAGGTGGCTTGGTGAGGGACACTGAAGCATGGCTATGACACCGAGTCCTCGGCCGTGGCAGTCAGAATAATAACTTCCATTTATTTGGAAACTGTGCTGGGCCTGGGGCTCTGCAAAGGAGGCATTATGATCCCCCAAGTACAGACAAGGAAACGGGGTGTCAGAGAGGTTGCTTGCCTTCCCCATGGTACCACGTGAATACTTTTCAGCTCTGCGATTCAGACGCCACTCTCCTGGATTCTGGAGTCCTCGCCATCCCCAGGGCTCCTCACCACTCCAATGGAGACCAGGAGCCCTCCACGGACGGGGCGACCACTCTGGCAACTCTGTCTGGGGGAAGAGGATTCCAGAAGCTATTTCTGTGGGTAGCCTGTATAATTCAGCACAGACTCCAGCATGGTTTGTGTCATTTTTTTTAAAGCCTTTTGCTTCCTCTGGTCTCAGGTCCTTTATGGCAATATTTTGCAGAAATGCTCAGAACGGATGACTTGAGGAATCAGCATGATGCCAATTTTTTCTTCACAGCTGCATCGTGGCCTTCAATAAAGAGAGACTTATAATAACCGCATTCCTCAAAGAAAACAGCGGTGCGAAGGCGGTGGGATTATATATAATTCATGGAGGAAGCATCTGACCCAACGGTATAAGAGACTCTGTTATTTTTGCCGTCTTTGATTATTTAAATGTTTTTGGTATCTTTTCTCCAGAGAATACACCTGTCATGCGGCCAGAAGCCTTCCAATTTTGTTTTCCATATGTTGACAAGTTTCTTGTAACAAAGGATTTAAGTTACCTTCAGGGCACACAGCATTGGGAACTTTTGGAATAATTTATTGTTTCTTATTGTGCTCACATACACGATTTAAATACTTTTCATCACACGTTAGGTTTGGATATAAAAGCTTAGGATCTACAGGCTTGTTTCAGTGATAGAAGGTTTTGTTGGTATGTGAGAAATGAGTGGTTTGTATGTATTGTTGCCTAATTACAAAGACCCTTGAATACAAAGTAAACCAATGTTGGTGAACATAATTTTCTTGAACTTGCTTAAGAGGCCAAGTAAAAATAATATTCTTTATTCAGATGTAAAAATATGTTAATGCAGTATTTGTTTACAATAGGAAAACAGAAAAATTCTAAAATTAATGATCCTCCAACAATGTTAACTGGCTGTGATCACACACAGCATAATAGGATGGAGTTAGAAGCTTCTCTTTCTGACAGTGAAGCTTCAAGTTGCCAGGCATAAGCAGAAAGAGGCAGTCGGGAGAGAGGAAGCCTCAGGGGGACCCTCATTCCATGGGGAACTACATCATCAGTGTGTATGTGACCCTGTTTATTAGAGAGTCGTGGAAACATCAGCACTCAAGCGTTGTATTTATTTGAAATAATATTTTCTATGGAAAAGTTGGTTCTTTCCCCTGTGCTAATTAGTGAGACATTATTGTAATAGTTATTATTATTTCTATCCTCTACATAATTTCAGAATTTATAAAAAATTCTCACTTACTAAGACTCTTCCTTACTCATTTGGAAGAGTGTGTCATAATCAATAAAATATATTTAAAGAAATTAAAAAAGAAGGTGAGTTTTTTAGGAAAAAAATATTTGAGCTTTTTAGTCACAATGTTATCTTAATAAGGGAAAAGTGAAACTAGTAAAACAAATTGTGAGGTTTTGACAAATATAGGAGCATTGGTATTGCTTTGTTGATTCATTACTAATTCTTTTTAATGTCATTTCTATAGATTAAAAATTTGTGGAGGATCTAGGGTGTAATTGTAAGGAGACCCAGCCACAAAATAGCTGCTGGCTTCAGGGAAACCTTCTGTGGGACGGTCTCATTGTGCACCCTCTGCAGAGGGGAGATCCTTGAAGAATCACAGGAGTCGGTCTTCTCTCAGACACAGTTGATTGGACCAAACTAAAGCATCTGACCATGACCTTGACCAATCATATTGCCTTCCCTGTTTTAGAGGAGGAGTTGGAGGGGAGTTGGGTGGGGAGATAAAGGAAATGGAAAGAGAGAGAGAAAGAGAACTGGAGAGTTCCATCCGTGCTGGAGCCCCTGCTCAGCCTCAAGGGACGTGAACCTGGAGAGAGACTGTCTGACTCAGCAGGGGCTAGAATCAAGGACGTTGCCATCAGCCCATCCCCAGTTTGAGTCACCTCCACCATGCTGTGGATGTGTGAAGTTGCCTGAGATCAGTCACCTCACTGAGGTGGTTTCCTCGTGCATGAACTGGGGCTAAGGACGTGTTCTCTGCGGGGTTGTTTCGGTAGGGCCATTAGGGCTTTAAGATAATGGATCCAAAGAGCCCTGTCCAGTTTCTGGAATATATGAGGCTCAATACATGGAGACTATCATCCTTCTTGGTCTCCCGCCAACAGCTTCCCCCAGCTTCCCGCCACCCCTGCACACTGTGCTCCAGGGTCAGCACTGACTTGGGGGTGCCCTGACTGCTGACGGGTGCTCTGGCTTTTCTTTTATAACACGACTCACTCTCGTTCCGACAGCGTCTAGGCTTCTTCTGGTGAAAGGGTGCTGTGACTCTTCTCTGGTTCTGCCTACAAGTCGTTGGTGTTGCCACTGCAAACAGGAGACAATGATGCAGGAATGTGCAGCCTTCTCCCGCTTTCGGGGGTGCGTGTCCACGGCGCTGCGGCTACTGCGGAATCCCTGCAGAGGAGACTGGTTTCAGAGCCCAACTCAGAATCTTATTTTCGAGGATTTTTTTTTTCTTTTTGCGAGTCACACTAAATCAATCTTTATTCTTTCCTGCTCAGGAAAGTTGGTTTTATATTCATTCACTCCAAAATCCTTCTGACTCTCGGGAAACTGAAGACAAATAAAGCTAGTGTTTCCTTCTGTCAGGCTTTTATTCTCCCATTGCAGTTGGAAAGAGTCATTAACAACCGAGGCACGGTCAAAAGAACTAGACAGTGTGTGTGGTAAAATCATTAATTAATATAGAATTAGAATGCAAGTCTTCCCTCTAATGCACCAACAGGTTCTGCATCAGTGCATAGTTTGAGTTCGATAACTAGAGCTTGCTTTAGGCATATCAATAAAAAAAAAATTTTTTCTGCCAAAAGCAAATTTAAAAGTACCAAGAAATGTGCTGGGAATCATTTCTCTTATGCCAATGCAGTGAAATAGTTTCTAGAGTAAGTAAATCAGGAGCATGCTAGTGCTTTAGTGTCAATATTTTGGTTTTCTTATTTTTTTTAAGACTGGATTTAAATGTTTGATATAAAGCAGACTTTTAATTTCCCTTTTTTCAGAGATAATATTGAAAGGTCACTTTCTGGGTTTTAGAGTTCTAGGAGATGACTCATTGTACCGCCACTGTCTCACCGGCTTCGAAATCCAATTTCCGGTCACTGCGGTGCGTTTTGATTTGGCAAACATGTATCTGCTTTATGTGCTGTAATAGAGATGATTTTTACTGCTGGTTCCCATGTTGCTGGTAGTGGATCTTCAGGACACTCCGTCAAATAGATAAAAAGAACGCTGCCTACTTTGATGAAATACGCTGTTTGCCCCATGACAAAATTCCTGGAGACGATAAAAGATCTGGAAAGTTTCTCGCTTATTACTTTCAGACTTATCTTTATGACTGCATTTATTCATTTATTTATTTTACTGTCTCCTTACTAGTACAGATGACTATGGAACATCGAGAAACTTTCGGGAGCATTCTTGAGCTGCTAACTTTGTTCCGCAGAAACACAGCATGCGACCAACAGGGAGGCAGGCCAAAGCCAGAGGTGTCCGTGACCAAAGGCTGTCAGACCAGGGCCTTTCTGTCCCAGCGATCAAACGCTGGGGTGACCCCTGGGCCCAAAGAGACGCAGCTGAGCATTTGCCTGGGCTGCTAGTGTGGCCTCAGGGCCGGAGCTGAAGGACAGTCCTCCTATCACGGGCCATTTCCTGCAGAAAGGCCACGGCCACCCTCTGCATCGGTTGCAGCGGGGCCTGGGGGAGCTGGCCCAGCCTGGGCTTAGTCCGGGGTTCAAGGGCTCTGGGAAAGCCACTCAGGCCGGATTCTTCAAGGCCCGACAGTGACCTCTGGGCTCACCATCGACTAGCCTGAAAATCCCCACTTAGTCTCATTTTCACTTTTATTTAATAAATGTTTGTTGAACACCTATTCTGTGTTTCAAGGCCATCTAATTTCCCCCAAACGAACTTTGTGTTTATGTATTTATTCATTTCCCTGGACAGAGAGTTAGGTGATATCTTCAATGGTGGGTGAAAAGGGCCCAAACTCGGAGAACGATTAAGGCATCGTTCCTCTCACCCCTGGCAAAGCCTCCGTGAAACTCTTTGTGAGAAACGCTCACTTGTTCTATCTTTAAAATCTCTGAATGTTGCTATTCTTGATTTTCTTCATAATGCTTTAAGAAAAAAACCCACTTTTTCTAAACGTTTATGAAATCCTTCTACTTGGGAAATTAGGAGCTGTTTGTGTTCCAAGGCTTTCCTTAGCCCTGCGGACACAGGAACCGTTTCCATGGTGTTTGTTGTGGAAAACACGAGGACAGGCCCAAAATGGAGTCACTTATGCTAAGGCCTGCATCACAGCGGAGACTCAACTTAAGAGTTTCAGCTCTCCTGGAAAGAGATCTTATGCCTGTCAGTCACGAGTTGTCTGATTGGCACTAGGGAGGTCATCTGCCCCGTAGAGCCCTCAGGACAGTGGCTTTGCCACAACCAGCTAGCTGTATTGCCTAAACTTCCTTTCCCGCTCCCTTCTGCCAATGGAAGTCTTCCCTTCTGCAAAGTTCCTCCCAGGTCCTGTCAGCTGGATTGGATGCTGCCTGATGCATGGATTGTTAAATAAAGCCAGTAAGATCTTTCAAATGCAGTCAGTTGAAATTTTTTTTTAAGAGAGTGATTTTTAATTTCACCAAAGTTATTATTTTATTGGTTTATAAGGAGCAGCAAATGTTTATGGGAACATCAATGGTTTCCAGGAGAAGAACCCAGATAGAAAATTATCGGGAACATCAAAAGAGCAGAGAGCCCCTGGCTCGCCTTGAGGGATGAATCAATCAGCCTTTTAAGTTTCTTGTGAGCACACTTCACTGACTTTATTCAAAGCACTTGAATGAGACTTGTGGCGTTGTTTTGTTCCTACGATCGTGGATTCTACGGTTTGAGTGTTTCCTCCCAGGCCCTCTCCTCCACCCAGGTATGTTTGGAAATGCGTGAGGTCAGGTGATGTTCAAGCAAGAGAGGGCTCAGGAATAGCGTTATCTCGGGAAATATAAGGATTAACCAGGAGTTGGTACCACAAACAAACTAGTTTCTACTCTATTTAAATATTACTTAGAGAGTTCGCGACAGATTTTGAATTAACTTGAAATGGATTGGGTTCAGGCGGGGTGTACACACCGTTTCTCTGAACGTTAAACAACATTCTTAGGGGTTCCCTACGACCTCAAACCTCTCAAACAAGCACGAAAACACAAAGCTGCAGAAGTCAGATGCGGGAGGGACCCCTACTTCCTGGCGCCCAGGGGCCGTTCTCAGGGGTCTGGAACTTGGTAAAGCTGCCTGAGGATGCCCGGGCTGTGGCTGGGTCAGGCCGACTTCCCAGGCGTAAAATCCCCGCCTGGCACTCGCGGTGTTTTCGGAGGGGCAGACCCAGCGCTGGGCGGGGCGCGCGGCAGCCGACACGGGTGGAGGCCCCGGGTCAGCCCCGCTGCGGGCAACGCGCCCGTGCGCGGGTCCGAACCACTTCCTCGGGGCCAATCAGCGCGCGGCGCCCGGCGCCCCTGCCCTGCCGGCCCGCGCCCCCGCCGGGGCAGCGTCGGCAGCCGCGGCTGGGGCCGAGCCAGGGCCGGGGCGAGGAGGGGCCGAGCCGCGGGGGATCCTGGAATCGGCGGGGAGGTGGGGATTCTGGGAGGAAAGCTCCATTTCCTCCTTCCCGCCGCCTCGCCCCTCCAGCGGCACCCCAAATTTCGATGTGCCGCCTTCCGCGGCGGGAGAATGTTGGGCATGTACGTGCCCGACAGGTTCTCTCTGAAGTCGTCCCGGGTGCAGGACGGGATGGGGCTCTACACGGCCCGCAGAGTCGCAAAGGTGGGTGACCCGGCGGCCCGCGCGCCCTGTCCGCCCCGTGCGCCCTCCGCGGCCCGGGCCGCCGGCCTCTCTCTCGTGGTGTCGCCGGGCGGCGGGGTCCCGGGGGCCGGGGGCCGGAGTCCAGCAGGGCGGCCTTGCCCGCCAGCTTTTCCCGGCGGCAGTGCCACGTCAGTGCCGGCCTCGCCCCGCTGCCGGGTCGGGGGGCGGCACTGCCCGCGGCCCTGCGGCAGGATGTCTGTCCTCCCCTGGCAGGAAGTGTCCTTCTGCAGCCTTCTCTGCCCGGGCACCCGCGCGACCGCGTCTCCGCGAGGGCTTCGCCCGCGGGGCGGGGGCCCCAGGGCGCACGCGCACCCCCCTCCTTCCTCGCCTCCTTTGGGATGAACCCATGCGCAGCCCAGCCTGAGTCTCGCTCAGACACCAGGGGTGCTTTCCCTCCTGCGGATTCTGGGAGGTGCCAACTACAGGATCGTTTTTCCCTGCCTCTGGGTGTTTCTCTGACTAGGTCTCTCCTTCCAGAAACTTAGAGGCAAGTCAGCGGGGTGAGCACATGGCACCATGCACGCGGGATGGCCTGGGAACGCTGGATCTTGAAAGCAAAGGCCTCTAGGAGAGAAGACTGGAGAATTCCAAACCTTTGGATTCATAGACCTGTGTTGTAGCCGTTTCTCGGGCAGGGGTGAGGGTAGGAGAGCTGAGCTTCCCGAGCGGATACTTGGTGCCGAGGCGCACCGGCGCTCCACCTGCGTGAGAGACGCCACCAGCCCACCGCTCCCGGGGAACAGTTCCAATCCTCGAGAAACACGCAGAAACAGAAGTACCGCAGGGTCTCATTTCCTGCCGAGCTAGTGAGTTAGGCTTCAGACCCGTGGCTTCTGAGTCCAGAACTTATGTTCTTTCCAGATGGTTCCCTGTCAGCTTCCCAGCACCCCCGCCCCACCCCCTTACCAGATATTTTTTACAAATGGAAGTTTTGGGGCAAGAACAGGCTTGTGCGGGTAAGGCATACCGTCAGGAGGGCCTGGGGCGCACTAGAGACGCCAGGATGCATTCTCCCCTAGTGTGACTCTGCCCCTCCCTCGCCTCAGCGCCGGGGAATGGGGTGGACAAGCTCGCGGAGGCTTCTCTGCCTGCAGCCTCCAGGGCCGACTTGGAACCAAGGCGCCCCGTGTTCCCTTTCTCAAATGGGAATTTGGAAGAACGCTGGGAGGGGCGCCCCAGGAGCAAGCAGCTTCTCTGAGTTAGAGGTGCACTGGGGAGTTGCTATTGCCATATGGGTGGCTGTTAGGTTGACATCGCCACTCTTTCAAAGCAGGCCCTGAAATCTGCTTTTCATTCCTGCTCACCAGGTAGGAAAATTCCCAAGTGGATTTTTCTTGAAGATCTCAGGCCTAAATGTAAATACTTAAAAGTTAAACACAGTTCTTAAACATGGTTTTGTTTATTGTTATTAGGAGTAATATACTAAGAAGTTGTGTAAATATTAGAATTATTACACAATGCCTATTTTTTTGCCTCATGTTATTATGCAGTTTTTTTCAGAAATAGCTGGTCAATGTGCTTTCTCTTGATATATTTATTGATTCCAACTTGTTTTCTGATGTCGTCGATCATGTGGAAGTTTTCATGATTTGGGGGCATGGCGTGAATGGCTCCCAAAGTTGTCATGTGACTACTTCAGTCTCACAGCACCAAACGCACACGTCTGTTTCCCTGGCTCCCGGGACTTCAACGTGTAAAACACAGAGATTTCCATCCAGTCACATCTGGCATGCTTACCTGTATTTCGGGCGAATCTGCAGATGTCTGCAGAAAATCCAAATGACACCCTGCGAGTGACATAGATCCTTTATGATCACGAGATACGCATCCTGAGGCCGTCGATCACAGACAGGCTTACCGAGGCCAGAGATGACCCCGGAGCAGGCTGCAGCTCCCCTGCCGTCCTCAGGCTGAGGGGGAACTGAAGCTGGATTCAGATTTCGGGTGAACTGAAAGCTGATGCTGAGCATCCCTACACCTTTTACCTATTTGCCTACAGTGTCTTGATTCCTAAGTGTTTTCCACGGTACCTGCACTAGGCCTGCCTCTGGCGATAAAGGGGTCCGAGAAGAGGATTTCAGCTGTTAAGTGAAGGACCTTAATTTAAAGTTTCCATATTCTCTGACCAGGTTTTTGAGTAGGTGACTTTAGATACACAGATGCGTTGGTTTCGCAGCCGTTTGGTCGCACTTTGAAATCATCTTTGGCATACATAGCACTTCTGTTTTAGAAATTGATTGTAATCCAGCCATCCGTCAATTTCGCACTCACAGACTCTCACCCAGCCCTGTTCTGAGGGGCGGGGCTCTTGCTGCAGACTCCGCCCACACTGTATTCACTGCGTTGACTTGGGATTCCCTTACCCATGGGGCCCCAGAATCCCGCTGGACACCCGCCCCGTTCTGTGCAGCGTGTCCTGGAGCGGGCTGCCTGCCGCAGAATCACTGAATTCTGGGCTCCACCTTTGTCCTGCTAGGTTTAGGTTCATTGCAGGCTGTTGGGTTTCCTTCCCTCTGACTTTGTCACACGCAGCGGGCACTTTGCCAGGCTCTAGGGGTGCAGGGGAGCAAACAGACAAGGTCTTTATCCACAGGAGCTTGTCCTGTGTGGGGCGATGGGCAGTGAGTAGGCAGCGGCATTGCAGAGTTCCAGTAATGTTTTGTCTGGTCAGAGAGGCAGGAATGTAAACAGTTCCCATGTAGACCAACAATAGGAGGTTGTGAGGTTGCGTGAGATGAGACCTAGGAAGTCCTTAGAGTAAGTCATCGGAAAATGCTGGGGGTTTGCAGAGGCCTGACGGAGGAGGTGAGTCTCATGTTACTAAAATTGTCTTTATTATTGAGCACTTTATAGGCATTATGTTCTTTTCCTCCTCTGTTAACACTGTGACGTGGGCACTAATTACACCCCTTTTCAGCTGAGGCAGAGAGGGCGGCCCGTGTGACAGGCTGCGTGTGGCCTGGTGACACAGAAGGAGCGGTGGACCCGTGATGCTGACTGCTGCGAGTCTGCCCGGATTTGGGGCTCCCGATGCGTGTGGATGGAGTGGAGGGGCACGTTGGTGGAACTGTCGGGAACTGTGGGAGACTCGAACCTGTCGCGCACAGTCACGTGTTTTGAAGTCTGGGTTTTCTGTTTACCGGGCCCTTGTGTGTGTTAGCTCCTTTTATCATACAACAGACTTTAAAGGTCTAATTACTACCTGGAATTTACTGATCACATACTTGCTTGATTATTACTTCTTGCCAACAGTTTTGCAATGGTTCTATGTTGACCTTTACAATTTTTTTCTGCTTTCCAATCCATCCTTCACTAGTGGGTTAAAACCTTACCTGATCTTCAGATATGTTTAGAAGCCCTTTAACTTGCATATGCTTAGCATAGCTGAGCTGTTTTTTTAAAAAAAATTGTAGTTTTAAAATGAACTAAAGACTCAGAGGAAAACTGAAGAAAAGTAAAACAGGAAATAACTAAGTGTCCATGGAATACAATACGACGCCTCCCCCAGGTTTCTGGTCCCCTTGTTCCCCTGGAAGCAGGGAAGGGCACTGCTGAGGCCCCGAGCACTGAACTGGGTGCACGCCAGGTACAGGGAACTGCCCCCGCTGGGCTCCCTCCGTCCCTGGCTTCCTTCCCTCTCAGCCCTCTGCTGCTCTGCCTGCGGAGCTCCTGTGCCCATGACCCCGAGGCTGTCTCCCACTGCACTTGGCCCTTCTCTGGAACAGACTCAGGTCCTAGTTCAAACTTGTCAGACACCCTCGGTGTTTTTAAGGACAAAACTTACATCATTTAGTGGTGTAAAACAACACAAATGTATCACATTGTGGTTCCAGGGAATATAAATGTGAAATGGACGGCAGGCTGCTCCCTCCTGGAGCATCTGAAGAGAGTCCCCTCCCTGACCCTCATCAGTGTCCTGGACGCTGCCTGTGTCCTTTGCTCAGGTTCCCACAGCCTTCGACCTCCGCCTCCTCCATGAGGACCCTGGGGGTTAGACTGGGCCCCGCCAGAAACCCGGGTCCCTACCAGAGTCACATCCGCAGAGGCCCTTTCATTAGTGCCATGCGAGTTGACCTGCTCCCAGGTTCTCAGGGTTTGGATGGGAATGCTTTCTGGGGCTGTTACCCATCCTACCGCAGCTCCGATGCATAGCTCCTCCTCTCTTAGCTCCTGCGGAACATTTCACAATGACCGGTCAGGGTGAGTCCCCGCATGCTGGTCCCCACGCACAGTACCCATTGCAGGTCTCCTGCAGGGGTGGGTGCCCTGCCTTGTTCTCAGATGGATTCTGGCAGCAGTGCACAGGGTTAGCCTTCATGCAGGGAAGCCGGGGTGTGGGCCCTCCTGCGAGTCTGTGCGTGAGAATCGGACGGGAGGAGGTCCTGGTGGTGGTCTGAGCGGTGGTGGTTGAAGACGTTCGGGAGTGATCTCCAGTGCACGTCCTCATGCTGTGGATGAAGAAGCGGGAGCTCCAGCAGCCCTGCGCTGTAGGGCCGCGGAACAGCCGCCTCTTGGGCCCACACCTTCCGCAATCCCTGTGCCCCGTCTGCCCAGTGGGGCCAACATCTTGATAGGGGATTTGTGGGTACAGATGGGGTCAGGTAAAATCTCAGGGAATGACACCTGACCTAAAGGTTTAAATTTGAGCTTTTGAAAGTACCGTAAGCTCAGCCAGAGGCAAGTTGGATCGGGTTAGAGAAACACGGGGAAGAGGAACCATGAAAGGAAAAGGAAGTGGGCACATCGAGGAAAAAACACGCAATACACCAACGTGCATGCAGGACTCTGCGGGGCAAGGCGTTTGGTTGGTCAGCTTTGAAGGTGACTCTGGGGAAGAAACAACGAATCTCTGTGCCAGGGCTGAACTTCCGCCCGCTGGTGTTTGCTCGTGTTTCCTGGTGGCTGATGATAATGGATCTGGAAACGCCAGAGGAGGGAAGGCCGTCACCAGCCAAGCCTGCCACGGGGGCTGTCTCCTTCTGGGCCCCAAGGTGGTGACTCCCCCCAGCTTTGCATGTCCTGGGGTTATTACAGATTTAAAAAAATTGTACAATTAATCCACTTAAACTAATGTTTCCTGAGAAACTTCCTAGTTTGTTTATTTGCGATAATAATAGCTACAGTTCATTCTTTGAGCAAATATTTGCTCAAAGCCACTGTCTTGTTCGGCACTGAGCTGGCTGCTAGGGACACAGGGCGAGTGACAGGATGACAGTCACTGGCTGCGTCACACCGTTTTGAACTTAAGTCCTCCAGCAAGCCTGCGGGAGAGCGATGGCTATCTGTTTTACAGATGCAGGGCTGATGTGGAGGAAGGTTATGTCAGTAGTGAGAGAATTGGTCAGGATTGGAACTGGGATCGCTCCACAGACCCTTTTCACCAAAGAAAAAAAAAACCCCTAAGGCTTTTCTCTATACCGATAAGAAGCTGTCTCACTCACTCAAATGCTTTTAAAACATTATTTTACAAAAATGAGACAAGAGCCCACTCATTTCATCATCTGGCATTTCTCATGTAAGAGTGTCTTGTGGAATCCCTGCAAGTAATCTTTTTTGCTTGAATTTGTTATTTTTAATGACTGAATATATTTCTGTGCTGTGGGTGGTGCCATCATTTTCTTTTATTCGGGTCTTGTTTTACACAATTATTCAATGCATCTTCATCACCGAGATCCGTCCTGGCCGTTGGAAGACACAAGCGAACCAAATAGAAACTCGGGTGCTGAGAGCTTGCGTCCCGGCGAGGGCAGACGGAGGCAGACAGGAACTGCGTGGCGGAGTTCTGTGCTGTGCTGAGATGTGACAGGGCCGCGGAGGGAGGAAAACGTGGAGCTGGGCCTGGCTGACCTGGTGGAGAGTGTGGGTGCGCATGAGGGATGCTCGAGTGAGCAGGGGGTCCAGCCGGTGCTCCCCATGCAGGGAGATCTGGGCAGTGACTTGCAGGACGGTGCGGGGAAGGAGTGGACATATTTCTAGCGGAGAGCGTTCTAGGCAGCAGCTAGAGCAGGGGCCCCTAGGTGGGTGTTTGCCTGTTGTGTCCAGACCAGGAGGGCAGTGAGGCTGGAATAGGCTGAACCAGGGGGCCGAGTCAAGGGACGAGGCCAGTGAGCCGGTGAAGGGAAGGGCACGAGAGGAGCGGCCCCATCTCTCAGGCCCTTCAGGCCCCTCTCTGGTGAAGGGGGAGCCCTTCACTGCAGGCCTTGGGGCGGAGCAGTGCCTCCCGCTCTGGCTCGAGTTTGCCGAGGGCGCTCCTCTGCCGTTGGGTACAGGTGGGCGGGTAGACAGTGGTGACAGAATGTGCTACTGAGGTGCGGGTGAAGGAGAGGGAAGGACCAAGAACATTCTAAGGACTTTAGCTTGAGAAACGAGCAGGGCTGGATTTTCCAGTTCCTCCGCCCTTGGAGAGAAAGCCTCATGCCAGTTCTGGGCTGGAACCTGAGGTCTCACCTGCACCCCGTTGCCAGTGCACGGCAGGAGCATTGGCGTTGCTCCTGAGAAGCACGTAGTCCAGGGAAACGGTGCGGCAGGCAGGTCATCATGAGCCCAGAGTCTCTCCTTCCTCATAACTCTCCTGCATGTCCCATTTCATATCTATTCTATATGCGCTGCATCTCTTAAAGAGTAATCCGGTACCTGGGCACCTGGACTTCTTTTCCCTGACTTCTGCCGTAGCAGCTCAGAGGAAGAGAGACAACTGTGGTAACCTAAACCCAGGGAATTACCTTCTCCCCATGACAAGAAGTTGGCAGGTGGGCTTGGCTATCAGTTCAGAGACTCAAAATGTCAGGGTTGAAGACTCTGCAATTCTCCTGGCCTCAGAATGGCTGCTGTAGCTCCAGCTCTCATGCTCTTATTCCAGGTAGGGAGAAAGAAGAAGTAACCAAGACTCACCAGCTGACCCACCTCTCATTGAAGAGCTTTTGTGGTTTCTGCTTATTAGCTCTCCTCCCTGTTTAAATGGGGAGGTAGTAAATGTAATTTCTCTACCTGGTTACATCAGTCCTGTCAACAAGGTTGGCCTTCCATACTAAGGAGAATGCAGGAGGATGGGTATAGGGAGGCAACTGTCCCTGCTGGGCAGTCACAGTAGGGAAAGAAGATTGGATATTTTTCAGAATTGCACTTTGTTGAAGGCTTAATTGCATTGCAAGAGTGCACGTGTGCACAGTAGTTTAACATTGAAATATAATTATGTTCCAAGTGGGAGCTCTAGGCCCCTTCTGTGAAAAATCATCATCTCACACATAAATGATTCAACCGCAGATCGAATTCACTTTAATGTGTTTCAGCTATGTGTATATACATTTTTTATTTGCTGAACCATTTCAAGGTAAATTACAGACTTTATGACAATTTACTCCTCAATAGTTCAGCATAAGGGCATTCTCCTAAATAGCCATAATATCATTTTAACATCCAACAAAAATAACAGCAATTTCCTAATGTTGCCTAATTCCAGCCCATATTCAGATTACTCCAGTTACCTCCAAAATGTTTTTATAACAGCTTATTTTTGAACCAGGATCCAATCAAGGTCCACCTATTACATTTGGTTATGTCTATTAAATCTCTCTTAACAGCCTTCCGGCTTCCATTCCTTTTCTCTCTCTCTCTCCCCCCACCCCTCCATCCTTCTCTTTCAACCCAGGTCCCTAAGTTTTAGAGGCGAGGAGACTGAGGCTGGAATGTTTGTGATGTCCTAGGTCACAGCTAATTAACGGCAGACCAGGGTTCAGACCTCGGGAAGCCTCCGCTTGTGCGGTCCCCGCTCTCCTAAGGGGTAAATCTGCAGTAAGTCTTGCTTTCAACTTCTTACCAATTATATTAAGCAAAACAACAGCAAATAGCCCACATGTTTGCAATCATATATTTTATAAAAGTTATTGTCTAGCCCAGTGGGTGGCAAATTGAATGGATAATTATCTGCTTTGTTCAGAAACAGCAGACGAGCAGCACGGTCAGCTGGGCTTGGTTGGTCTGAGCCGTGAGTTTGACTTGGACAGTTTGGTGTCTGTAGGTTGATTTTGTCTTGCAGTTACATTTTATTGGACCTGCACAGAGTTTTGAAACGTTGGATTTATTTCCAATATAGAAAGGTAGAGGTTTCACATGCACACCTGAGTCATCGCCATCTCTAAAATATTTGCAGCTGTCCAGCAACATGTGACCATGGATAAACGGTGGGAGTGGGCGTGCGCTCCCAGCGCGCCTCCTGGCCTCTCCCCGGCCTGGCCTTGGCACATGTCTTCTTGGGGTCTGATGTTGCTTCCTGCCCAACCGTGGAAGCACACCGAAAGACTATGGGTTCCATCTCCAGTTGGGGCACGTACAGAAGGCAACCGATTGGTGTTTCTCTCTCACTTGATGTCTCTCTCTCTCCCTTCCTTTCTGTCTAAAAATTAATAATAATAAAAAAAAGTACGGCTTGCACAGTGGAAACCACAGTGAACAGAGTTAGAGCGGGGGTGCGTAGCAGGTGCTGGGGTCCTTGGGGGAAGCTTCAGAGGGAGGGTGGGTCTGGTGAGTTTAAAATCTTCATTTGAAGTTGCACATAAATAAATTGCTTTAATGATCTGCAGTGCTTCTCATCGCCAGTGCTGTGGGTGACTGTGAGCGGGCCACTCACATTTTTGTCATCTTGCAGCCACAGAAACTCATGTGCACTTGATCAGGCTGTTCTGACGCACTCACAAGTGTGCTGAGGGCGGTCTCATCAAATGCAGAGAGCTAACCAGTCTCATACATTTCCCTCCTCCATGTACGCTTTGTGTCAGTGGTTTTCAGACTGCGATGGCAACCTACTGGTGAGTTGTGAAATTAAGTTATTCGGCCAAAACTTGTATTTTGACACAAGCGATTAAAATTGAGTAGAAAATATGGGAGTGCATTGTGCAGAGTAAGGGTAGTATCATTGCACAAGACTTCTGTTTCAGTTTCACACGCGTGTGTTTCTGCTCCTGTGTGAATGTGCTCGGCTGAGATGCGCGATGTGTTTCTTGCTGTGGATCCAGGAGAAAAATTGAAAGCCGTATTTGTCCTGGTTCGGGTTTATGATGGCGAGATTGAGTAGCGAGTCTCTAACATCGGTTTCTGAGTCTTATTCTGAATAGTCAAAGCTCTGCATCCTTTCAGGTGTTTATTCGGGTTTCCTTCCTCTCTAGCCTTTTGCAGGACTGGCCGATTCATTGCTTTCCCTCCAAGTTCGTACTGACGGTCCCGGGTAGAGCAGTTGCATCCGGAAGTGTGGACACTGATGATCACCATCTGCTGTGGTTGATCAGGCCGGACATGTGACCAAGTGGGGCGAACAGCTGAATAACATGCATTAACACGAAACCCTCACATCTGTTACCAAAACACACCTAGTTTCTGGTCTGTCTTCCAGACTGGCTTTGTCCTTGGTTTCTCCACTCAATTCCACTGTCGGTGTTGACTGCCTGCCGTGGACAGGCCCCTGGCTGGTGCGGTCATCTGCCAGCGTGCTGCGTGGTGGCCCGGGAACACTGCCTGAACCGTCCGCTGAGAACGGACCACAGGTTCTCAGTCCTTTTCCTGGCCTTCAGCAAGTGATGGAAGCTCTCGGAGTCCCGGCTTCCTTCCCGGTTAGACGGGGACAGCCTCACCTGGCATCATTTGGCGTGTGGCATATAGCAGGCTGGGAATCGTTAATTTCCCTTCCTCTCCTTTCCATCCTGCACAGCCAGTCAATTCTGGGAAGGCCCCATCTTGCGGGGAGGACAAATCTCTTTTATGGGAGTGTCTTTGGGCTGTTGTGTCTGCCTGAGAAGCAATGCCGAATGTCCTCTGTCAGCGTGGAGTGGCCGGGACGTGTGGCTCTGAAACCTGCGCCCTGAACTCTGTGTCAGTGCCTGTATGTTGCTATAAATAGCAGTGTCCCTGTGCTGGGCCATTAGGGTCAGAGTCTTGACACGAAGGGTCTCTGTAGCATTTCCTCCCCCCAAGTTAACACCAAGGATGGGGTCCTCTGGCTCTGCCGTCACCCACGGCCTCTCGGACCCCTGTCCTTATCTGGGAAATGAGGGGCTGGTTAGTGGGTGGTAACTCCTTTACACTTTAACATTTTACTGCCCCCGGCAGCTGGGTTTTCTGTTGCTCATTAAGTCATTGTTTTCCTTCAGATGCTGCTTTGGTGGTTATTCATCCCCCAGCTGTGGTCATCCCTAGTCCCCCGGAGACTTGGTGGCTTTGCATCCTCTGTCTCCTTAGGGAGGAAGGGCAGTTTCTACTGGAGACCAGGCACAAGCAGGTCCCAAAACATGGGTCACAGAACATCTGGCCACCGCCATGAGCCCACTCCCTGGGTCTCTCTAGTCCCTGCTTCCTTTTGCCTTAGTGAGAAGGGGGTCCCCTCCAGGGCCACTGCAGCCACTCCTGGTGCACAGGGGCCTCTGACCTGGGAGCTGGTCAGGACGCAGCTCCCACGCCACCGCCGCCCCCCCAGGACCCTGAAGTCGAGGCTGTCACGCAGGTGGGCTGCAGGCGGGCACTTGGACAGCTCTGGTTTCTGGTGTGCCCCTTGGCTGTTTGAGAGACTGGCAGGAGAATTTAAACTGTATTTATGAAGTCTTCCTCTGAGAATGGCAAGCCTACTTCTTTCTTCGTCAAAATTGGGATGCATTTATGATTTTGATGGAAACCAGGTGATTTTCAGCCTGGTGGGCTTGTCTCTCAAGCGAGGCAAAACCCAGCACCTGTGCTTGGAGGGCCAGGCCGCATGCGGGCAGCCCTGCGGGGCCTGGTCGGGGTTTGACGGTTCTGCAGTTTAACCCTTTGATCTCGGCTGCTGTGTTCTGGAGTCAGGCTCTTGGGCTAAAAACAGATTAAGTTGGATTTTAAATATGTAAATGTTTTGTGTTGTATAAATTGGTTAATATTTTAAATGTGTCTCAATCATGGAGCATGAAGACTTAGCAGAAAAAAATTTTCCAGAAGACAAATGATCGTTTATTTTAGTCGTGTGAGTGTTGTACTGATGCTTCTTCCGTATAATGCCCCCCCGCGCAGGGCGAGAAGTTTGGGCCGTTTGCGGGAGAGAAGAGGATGCCGGAGGACCTGGACGAGAACATGGACTACAGGCTGATGTGGGAGGTGAGGCCGGGACTGAGATTCTCCACAGTTAAAGTCTGTCTCTCTACTCTCCCATGCATTCGCAGGCAGGGCCATACATATTGATTCTAGTTGATACTTACAACATTGCAGTGTTTCTATTTTAGAGAGCCCAAGTAACTTGGAAATTTGGCATTCAAGGAAAAATACTGTTGAAGTATCTTACCAGACAATTCCAGAGCTCGGAAGTTTATGGAGTTCATTACTGAAAAAGAAATTTCCATGCGCAAGGGTATTTGGTTTTCAAAATAAGCACATTCTTGTACCGGATGTAGGGTTTGATTTCTGTACACGAAATGACACTTTGCCCTTATTTCCCAGTTGTAGTTCTAACTGCACAGAATCAGTGCCGAGCTCCACGTTCGAATGGAAAAATCCCACCTTAAAATGTATCTTCTGTTCAAAATGCAACACATGTACCCATCTCAACTCAGGGATATTAGGGGGAAAACAGAGCAGGGTTTAAACTCCACTTTTCAGACAGGCTGTGCTCTTTCCTCCTCTCAGAAGGTGAGGTCTCACGAGGGTCCCGGATAGGGGCAGGTGGGGGGGTGGGTGAGGTGGGTGCACAGGGGTTCCGGGAGCTGTCCACTTTTGACCTGCCTGCGCCCGACTCAGTGGCAGTGTAGACATTTTGTTTATTTTCCTAAGTCTGCCCCCGTGAGGGCCTGAGGAAAACTGTTTCTCCCAGCGGAGGCCCGTGGAGTCGCCAGGGCAGGCGGTCACTGCCACCTGGACAGCTGCGCATCACAGAGGGCAGAAGACCCAGCTATCATGGTTCTCTGCATTTTCGTCAGCAGAAGAGGTTTTGTGCCTCTGACTAAATGACATGTTTTCAAAAACAGAGCTACAAACATATATGATTGCAAGGGTTGTAGGTATATTTGTAAGAATTGTTAATCTCCTATCATTATAGTAAATTGTTATTTCACAATAAATGTACATACGGGTGAGCGGGGACTCCTTATGTAATTGAGCTTTAAGAACAATAAATATGGATTGTTTGGGGAAACTTCCTTTCCAACCCCCCACTGTCCACTTCACTTACACCCTGGGGTGGCCCCTAATCAATACCTCCTCTCTCCTTGCTTGTAACAAGCATGCGTAACCTTTCCTTCAGGGCTCCAGGGAAGCCGGATTGGAGACTGTGAGTGGAATCTGAGACCAGAGTGTGGAGTTGACACTCAGCTCCTTTAACCTTGACCTTTGTACCACATGTGGCAAGAGTTGGGCCTGCAAGGGAGCTTCTGAATCCATGTGCCCACCAACTGCAGGGACACCTAGGGCCTGACTCCCACAGAGGACAGCAGCAAGTGTGGGCAGGGACAGTCCCCAGACCGTGGAGAAGGCCCACCCGAGAGGTGGGGGGGAGGTGGGTGAAGAGAGTGGGGTGGTCAGGGTCTCAGCGGTCGGCCGGCCGGCGGGAGAGAGGGCCGGTGACGGGGAGCACCCAGATCACAGCGGCTCTGCTTCCCCTCCCCTGGGGAGGGAGGGCGCGAGGGAAGTGGACTGAGGTCACAGACGTGGGGACTCAGGATTTTTCTTCTCTTACCAAAAAACGAGGCAGCTGTTTGGAATTCTGCACAAAACCAAACCGGGCCTGTCAGTGAAGCTCGAAATCACGATAGGGAGAGGGAGCATCTTGGTGTTTGTTCTGTTTTTGCTTCTAAAACTTAAGTGAAAATGCAAAGGGCCGTGAGTGGCCAAGGCAGCTTTGAAGGGAAGGACTAAAGCTGGAGGGCTCGTACTGCCAGATGTCATGGGTTATTATGAGAGAATGTCGATTTGATGCTGTGTTGGCACAGGGGTGGCCCAGAGGCATTGCCATTTGACGAGGATGTCCTTACCAGTGTGGGGGCAGGACCGCATTTACAGCAGTGCTGGGTAAAAACGCTGCCCGTGTGTGGGGAGGACCGCATTTACAGCAGCGCTGGGTAAAAATGCTGCCTATGTCGGGGGAGGACCGCATTTACAGCAGCGCTGGGTAAAAACGCTGCCCGTGTGGCAAACAAGTATTCTCACTCTTTCCTCATGTCATATATAAAAAGTAAATTTAATATCATCGTAAATGTCAGGTTAAAAACGATAGCCTTTAGAAGAAAATGTAGAAGAACACCTTCATGAGGTTAGGGTAGGTGGAGGTTTCTTACATAGTAAGCAGCAAACACTATAAAGGAGAAAATGATAAATTGGAGACCAGAAAAATGAAGAACTGTTCATCAGAAGGTACTGTGAAGAGAATGAGCAAGCAGGTAACATGAGAAGATATTTCTAATGCATTTGTCTGCAAAAGGATCTGTGTCCAAAATAGCTCAAGAACTACACATTGATTTCAAAACAGAAGAATGGGCAAAACATTTGAACAGGCACTTCACACAAGAAGAGACCCAAATGGCCAATAAAGAACATGAGAGATGGTCATCTTTATTGTTGCCTGGGAAATGCCGAGCAGCAGCAGAGAGAAGGCGGGGGGGGGGAGGTCTCTCATCTGGCGCCTGTGTGCTGTGGTCATACTGCGACAAGAGCCCCGGTCTGCTGTGCGGAGAACAGGTGTGAGGAGGCAGCAGTCTGCGGGGCCCAGGCAGGACGGAGTCTGCAGTGTGGTCCAGGAGCGACTGGATGGTGGCTGTACCGGGCCTCTAAGGTGGGGTTGGTGAGGAGTGGCCGGCTCCCGGCTGTACGTTGTCCGAGAAAGCTCCTGCCCGTGGGGATGCGCTGATGGTTGTGTGTCAAGAGAAAAGTCCAGAGTGACTTTGAAAGGTTTGGCCTGAGCCACAAGGGGTGGACTGTAATCTTCTGAAGACTGGGAGTTATCACACCGATCTTTACTTCATGGCTCCTAGAGCATCCGTGTTATTGGGGAAAAGCACAGTTTATGTCATAGTCAATATGTAGTAACTCATTAATACTTAATAAACACACTGCATAAATGTGTTATTTTTACCACGGCGCTCTTAGATGATATGAAATTTAAAGGTTAAAGAAACGGCTTACCTTCTCTTAGCATTTTACCACCGTGAGTTTCCCTGCCTGGTAGATGGTTTTCTTTGTTTGACTGAAAATGGATTTTAGGGAAGCGGTGGGTTGGCTATTGGACTGGACATTTTGTTTAGATGTTTCCCTCTGTCTTTGCAGTTATTTTGTGATTACAGCTGTTCTGCTGTTTGGGGACTTGGTTCAGAACCAGGTTTCCAATGTGTTTTGGTTTTCGGAAAAAATGTTTTCAATTGTTTAAAATCTCTTATTTTTCTCAATTGTTTATAGAAGTCTCTTTAGGTGTTTGGAACAAAGAATTGTCTTCACCAAATGTTTTTATTTTGCAGACGATAACATTTTGTTTCAGGTTCCGAATGGAACCACTTAGGGTAGACATCAGTGGTCAGTGCCACCCAGGAAGCCTGGTAGAGTGCTGGGAATCCCAGGACAAATGTCGTGACCGCCCCTCCTGACACTTGTCCTCACGTTGGGCATGACGCAGAGCAATGGGAGGTTACGTGTCTTCTGGAAGATCTACGTTGGTTTGGTGGCTGTCGTTTTCTGCTTTTCCCAAGAAGGCTTCCACCTGAGGATGTCAGCCAATGCCTGGTCGTTCAACCAAGACTGGCGTATGAGTAGAAGAACCCTGGGAATCCAGGCCAAGTCATTCGGTTAAAAAAATGAGCCAACAAGAAACACAACCCTATCTGCATTATTGGAGTACGTGCACCATTTTCTGCCTGGACCTGGGGGCAGCCAGCCTCTTGGGCAGCATGGGCCTCAGGACACGCTGTCTGTTCCCTGAGGAAGGAGGATGGTGTCCACTGCTAGGCAGTGTTCTCTGTGAGAACCACACGGTTGTTGTTGGCTCACTCAGCAGCGTCTGTGTCTGGACAACTTGCTGTGTGCCCTTCCATGCATGTTTGCGACCAGCAGGAATGATGTGAGTTTCCTCTTGCTCCCACTTGTGCAGTATTGACATTGCTCATCAGCCCGGTGATCGCGGAGCGAGGCTTCCCTTCCTCACGAACAGTGTGCACACCAGTGGGGGAGGCACTTGTGAATTTTTATAGCAGCTGCATCAAGAGCACTCGCGTAACGGCACTCACCAATTCCATAGTTTTCAGTGTGTCCATGGTATGAGGTCATCGCCACTAGTTTTGGAATATTTTTATCACTCAAAATAGAAACCTGGTACCTATTAGCAATTGCTTTTGAATATTTTATGAAAATATTATGTTTTGGGGGTAATACTTCGTATAAAATTACATTTTAGAGAGCCGTGCTTCTCTAGGTAATTTTGGAACACTATATTCCCATCTTTTCCTTATTTGGCTCTTCTTCCTGCACGGCCACTTTCTCACGGAGACGGGGGTGAGCCCCTGCTGACCTGACCTGGCCCCTGGCCACCACCGCTGGCTCTCCCAGGTGCCCTGCCCCCTGGGCACCAGAGGACCGAGGGTGTCGGGGCTGCCCTGTGGCCGGCTGAGCCTGGCTGCTGCATTCTCTGATTGCCCACCTGGTGAGCACAGTGGCCTTGAGCCTTTGAAGCCTCAGAGTCACAGTCAGCACAGCGCCCGGGCAGCCAGCCCCGAGCTGTTGGAGGGGCACACCACTCCAGGTCTTTCCCCATCTTTGTTTTCACCAGTTCTCTGTGTCTGTGAGGTGTAGGCTTGGCGTCCAGGGTGGCCTGAGCCAGGGCCCCGGGTGGGCTAACCAGGGAAGTTGACCACGCACTGTAGGTCGCCACATCTGGCCAGCAGTCCGCTTCACCTGTTCCTGCCAGTCCATCAGGGAGGCCCAGAGCAGCCCCTCAGGACGTTGCCATGGGCTGAGAAGCCGGTAATCGCTGCTCAGCGGAGGGGCCCCTGCCCGAGAGCCTGCGCTCTGACTGCCGCGGACCTGGGACCATCTCCTTCGTCCTGATCCACCGTGTTTCTTGCTTCTCACCTGACTTCCTTGCACTTTATGTTTCCCTCGCCCCACCCTCAACGTGAGCGCCTCTGCTGCTGCTGCCCCGTCCCTGGGACGAGCGCCCCTTTCTCACCCAGACAGCCCCTCATTCCTGCCAGGCCCACCCCGCCTCTCCTTGCTGATCTGAGCACCTGACGCAGGTGCGATCACCACACAGGGTGGGGCCTGTCCCTGCTTGGGGACTGTGACCTTCCCAGTGACTGAATGGCATTGATCTTTGATTTCATGGTGCCACAGACATGTATGTCCAGTGAAATGGAAAGGGTGGATGGAGTCTTGATCTGTGTGCTCCTGGACTTGACCTTGACCCACTGTAGTTGCTTATGGCTTTGGAAAGCTGGAAGAGTCGAATATGTGTATTTGTTTCAGTTTCAGTCCTAACATCCCCAGATGGTTCTAGAGACCTTAATCAGGGTGGGGTGTGCCACTGATTCTCAGTGGGAGGCCAGCAGGGCCGCCCTTCCCTCCTCCTCCTCCTCTCTGCCTCTTCTCCCTCTTCTTCCTCTCCTAACTCCACTCTCTACTTTTCTAACCGCTTGCCACGTGCTTTCACAGCGCTCTGCCGCGGAGCCAGCAGGCTGCTCTGTTTGAATCTTGGACATCGGCGAGCGGAGCCAGAGCAGCTCCCGAGACCTGAGATGCGCGTGCCCTGCAGTGACCCCCAGTCTCCTGGGTGTGTTGACATGAGGGTTTTTTTTGCCTCCAGTATGGCAAATGAGAGTCCAATATACCTTGTTCACTCTCCACATTTGCCACTTTATCTACTTGTCTTTCTCTCTCTCTCTCTTTTTTTTGTATTTATGCCAGCCTCCCGATGCCCACCATCTGTGGCTTCTCTAGTATTACAGCAACACAGGCTGCGTTTGTACTCAGGGCCGTTTACATTTTTGCTCGCCAAGACCTTTCGCTGTTACTAAGCAGCAAATTAAACGTGAGAACAGCGGACGGGAGGAAAGGCCCTGAGCAGCTGGATTTGTGTGCGCCTGAGTGTGTGAGCGTTGTGGCGCAGTTACTTTGTTTTTGGTCTGTTTTAGTAACAAATGCTAACTTATGTTTACTATAAAAAGTGGATTCGATGAATTTTTCTAAAGTGAGGTATGGAATTTTATGTAAGTCGGAAACCGCCGGCACGCCTGTCGCCTCTCTCGGCACACACCGGAGGCCTCCAAGCACCGCTGGGCGTTCGCACCAGACTCCACCTGAGGAATTCTGCGTTTCCCTTTTGTACAGAGAAGATTAATGTTCATGGACGTGAATAAATTCCCTTTAATGATTTGGGCTATAATTTCTGTGCTGTATGATAAATGAGTATTCTGAAAGCACTTTGTTCTTCGAAGAATTTTTAGGACAGCTGAGATAATTAATGTTTTGTTGTGCGTATTTGTTACTTTTTAACTTTTGATTAACGAAGCATGGTTTTTGCAAAGTCTTTCCTTCTGTCAGGCCCTAGAGCTCAGTGGAAACACATACATATTCTTTTGTCCTCATTCAAGATGGTGATTTTGTATTTTTCAATCGCAGACATTTCCACACACCCAAAGGGGGGTTGTGTTGACCTACTGCCCGGGTCTGGCTTGCACTCTGTCTCCCGTTTGCACGCTGTCTCCCATTTGCACGTTCCTATGTAGATTGCAGGTGGCCAAAGGCGGAACACGTTCTTCCCTCCCGAGGAGATCGGAGGGGTCTGCGCCCCGTTTCTAACCTGTGGGCTTCGCTGCCAGGGCAGAGGGGAGGACACTGTCCTGCCTGCCAGGCCGTGCTGAGCAGCACTGTCCAGAGGGCCTGCCGCCCACGCAGCCTGTCGGACTTAGCGCAGCCGGGGGCTCTGTGGAGGTCACTTGGCGTGCTTTCCTTGCGTTCCATGCTGTCGCATTCTCCCTGGACACCACGGCCAGAGCGCTGGTCACCATCCGCATCCGTTCGTCTCCTCGCTGCGGAGTGGAACTCTAGCGGGCTGTCTCCTCACTCATTCCAAGCTTGAGGGCCGGTGACACGCACCTGGAAACCTGAAACCCCAAAGCCTTCTCTGCCAATGACTCACTGAGCAGCACACCCGACCTGACCTGAGGCGAGGCTGCTTGTAGCCTCCGGCCTTTCCCTACGTGGCACGGCTGTTCACGCGTTGAGTCACGGAAGCAGGAGTGTGTTTGGTGATGGGATGGACCCCCACCCTTGGGACAGCGTTACGTCAACACGGTGTGCGCCAGACCCACATCAGCCTTCCAACACGAGTTGTTAGCGTGTCTTCCGGAACAAGCGGTTCAGGCTGTGGTGCAGGAGCATGTCCAGCTCTCGTTCAGGTGAGAGCCGAGAGCCGTGGACGCTCCTGAGAGAGAGAACCATTACAGGAACTAGGTCGGGCAGCAGTCCCGAGTCCAGCTGGGGGCGTTGCAGTCCGCAGGGGCTCTTTGCGAGTGGAAGTCAACGTCATGCACGTGCATGGGACAGACATGACAATGCCCACGTGTGCAGGTGGCTCCGTCTTCTGGGAATTGGCTGCATACACCGTGCCAGCGTTCTTTCCATGCGTCCGGTGGCACCGCGGGGAGCTGCCGCCGTGGACCCAGGGAGCCGGGGGTCAGAGCCCAGCGCTGGGGCCTTTACGAGGTGCGCCGGGCACGTTTTCCTCGCTCCGTGGCGGACAGCCGCCAGTGCGGTGCGGCGCCCTGGACGGAGAAGGTGTTTTTGTCACTTTGTAATTTCAGATGGCTTATCTTAAAAGGTCGTTTGTTGTAAAATGAAAAACACTCTTTTAGGGAAAGCCTGCTTTTAAAAACTCAAACCGACGTCACCTAATACCTGTTGAGTGTCAGCACCGCGCCCCCCCACCCCCCCGCCCGCCACCTTCCCTCCACTGGGCTTGGCATCTGTGTTGCTAATGCCTCTCTGTGCCTTTATGAGGTGAAAATGTAATAGGGAAATATTTACGATCAATAGCTTCCTTATGTGTTAAAGTCTTGGTGTCGGTTTGATATCTCTATACACATGAGGGAAAGCGTGCTCAGGCTAAATGCAAGAACAATGGAAGATGTGGAGAAAACTGATGCAATGGGAAATGTAGAAATATCTACATATAAATATGTACAGTAATTTCATAAAAGGAGCTGATTATAAAGAATTGGAGTTAAAGGAGTATGTCCTAGGACCGTTTTCTATTGATTCTCTGCCCTTCACTTAACATAAGACGAAATGCCTTCCATTAAATGTGTGTTGCTGTCACACTGAAAGGCGTTTTGTTTTTCACACAACCACGTGACGGAGAGAGTACGAAGCCTCGTTTGTCACCTCAGCTAACATGGAAGGGGCAGCTCCGGGCGACTGGAGTGTGCCATTATCCGAAGGGGCGCAGCAGCTGCCGCCCCACACACAGCCTCCCCTGTGCCCCCCGAAGCAGAGGGCCCATCCAGCCGCCCAGATTTGGGACCCGCGGGACAGTGGTGGCGTGAGGACCGTGTTGGTCTGAGCTGTTCTGTTGGCGGTGGCTGTGCAGCGAGCCCACACTAACGCTGGTTTGGGTGCCTGACAGGACCGTGACTGCCCGTGACAGGTCCCCCTAACTCAGTGCGGGGACCAGGTTCAGAGCCAGGCGAACTTTGGTTTCCCTTCTCCTCCTCGAGGACCGTATGGTCCCTGTTACTTGGTGCTCCCGTAACCTTGGCCTGGAAGCACGCGGATACCAAGCATCTTCCTTTAAAAACACCCTCAATACCATGCTCTCTGGTGTCTTGGAGATTAGTGTTGTTTTTCACACGATCAGCTGTTTCTAAAGATTTCACGTCATGACTCTGGCCTTCCAAAACTGGAAGGGCTCCATGTGGAGGAGAAATTAAAACCACTAAGGAGGCCGGAGTGGCAGGTGGTGGCCGTTGCTGGTCGCAGAGCCTGAGGGACCGCCCGTCCAGCTGAGAGGTGCCAGGCTCCCCTGCCTCGTGAGGGCACCTACTTCAGGGGTTCAGGCCAAGGCCTTCTGACTGTGCACCTGGATGCAAATGTTGGCATTTAGGATATTGTCACGTTTGTTCCTTGAAAACACTGACATGGCAGAAAAACGGCCCCTGTGTTCACAGCTGCACCATCGGATGCAGTGTTTGTCCCTATGGTGTCTGTGAGCCTGCGGGAGCCCCGGTTTCCTCTGTTCACTTATACTTGTGATTGCACAGTACCGCTGGTAGGAAGCGCTGTGGTGCGCCTCGTCGCATTGGAGGCTCACATGGTTTCCATGAGGTCGCAGGGCGGAGGCTGCCGTCCCCACCCGAGAGGTCGGATGAGCCCGGCTGGGCTCCGGGAGAGGACGCCACTCGCCCACAGCAGTGTGGTCAGACTTGGGCCCTGTATGGCTTTTGGATTCCAGCCCGGCATTTTTACTGCTCTAGAATGCTGGCCGGAGGTTCCTTTCAGCCTGAAACATGGAGGACACTAATTATTGTAATGAAAAAAGATTTGTCTTTCTCCTCAGGCTTTTTAAGGTGTTTGATTTTGTGTGTGTTATATTCTGGTTGCTGGTCAGGAGACACCAGGACCCATACAAGCCTGTGTCCTCTTTCCGTCTGCTCTCCCATCTGAAGACGGGATCTACGGGCCCCGACTGTCAGACAGTGTGGGGGGTGGTGGGGGGGGAGGGAACAAGGCAGATATACTCAGTGTGCATCTGTTTGTAAGCACCGAAGCGAGCAAGCATTTGAGAAAGAATCCTTTGAAAAATCAGCAGGAATAAAATCACACCCTTTGCTCAGAAATGATCGATCACAACAGCTTCTTAGAGGCAGTCCTTGCTGATGGCTGGACATGTGTCTCTTTGGTTTAGACCTGACCACAGCGCTGGTCAGAATCTATCGCTGGGGTCCCCCACCCCAGTTTCTTGTGCTCCTGGAGGTACCCTGAAGTCTGGCCGACTCAGTGCTGGGTGCAGGCACCTGGCCTCCTCACAAACAATGGCAGCAAGAATGCCTGTGACTTAAGCAAGAGAATGTGACGTTTTATGCTCTGAAGTCATCCATACTGTAAATCTCAGTGCTTAATACCACCTTCTCTGAAGAGCCTGTGGACACAGAGGGAAACGTTTTCTCTAACACATAAACCACATGACGTGATGCTCTGTGACTTCTGGAGGACTGCGTTGCTCTACTTTGGGGACCTGAGTCTGTGTCGCTGACATTCAGTTTCACCACATGTGACATCAAGTCTCCGGGGTACATTTTTTTTAATATATATTTTTTAAGATTTTATTTATTTATTTATTTTTAGAGAGAGGGGAAGGGAAGGAGAAAGAGAGGGAGAGAAACAGCAATGTATGGTTGCCTCTCATATGGCCCTCACTGGGGACCTGGCCCGCAACCCAGGCATGTGCCCCGACTGGGAATTGAACCGGGACCCTCTGGTTCCCAGCCCGCGCTCAATCCACTGAGCTACACCAGCCAGGGCTCCGGGTTACATTTTACCATGTCTGGGGACAGTCCTGTCTGGTGGCTTTGCCCTGGGGCCCCTGATAGCCGGCGTGTCTTGAGTGCCAATGACATTCAAAATAATGGGAGGAAAATATTAAAGTAAGTAACATTGTACTTCTCCTGTGAAAAGTAACCACCCAAAGAATAAACACGCTTCTGTCTATCGCCAATTAACTAAGCTTTACATTTCAGAAAATTTGTGTTGATTACCTATTTTCATTTTTTTTTTTCCCGTTTGCCTGTCAGGGTGTTCTCTTACTGAGCTGCATCTTTTTGTGATTTTTCTGTCCTTTGATGGTCAGGAGGATGAAATCAGCAGTGGGTTAGGGTCAGCACTACTCATCTTCGGACTGGAAAGGGACAGGCCCAGAGAGCTCTTGTCCTGGATGCCTGAAAAGTGACATCGGAGGCATTCAACAGAAATGGGGGCCTACCGAGGTCCCGGGCAGTGATAACTGTCCAGCCAGGTGCACAGCTGTGCTGAAGTGCGAAGGTTTCACTGTTCCTTGAGGTTTCTTCTGCTGTCCTACCTGAGCTGACCGTTCTGTGGACCAGGCCTTGGAGGCCAGGCCCATGAGACGGAGTCGGGGTGTGGGTCATCCTGATGCAGGAGGAGCGCGTTGACCTCGCCACAGGCCCCGGTGGGCAGAGGACGGTCCTCAGGTCCCCAGCAGGAGGCTGGCCAGCACATTGCGTTTCCGTGAATATTCACGTAAGCGAGGACGGTGTTTGGAAGATGAATTCTGATTGGCACCGGCCGCAAAGTTTAGTCAGATGTTGGAACATGATACTAAGAGGAATTTCAAATCTTCTTTCTTTGTGAGACTTTAAAAATGTTCCATTTATTACCTCAGGCTTTGGTATCTCATGAAAATAGATAAATGGAGACTTTAATAACAGCCATCTGTCTGGAGTTCTGCGTTTGGTTTTTCTGGAAAAGAGAAAGGCTGGATTGGGTTTCCTCTGGCTGCCGCTGTTAGGTATTTCCAGGAGGAGAACGTCGTGGTCAGGCAGGAAGACGCAAGTCCTGTGTGCAGATAATCTAACAGCTTGAAGGCACCCCCACGGATGGTCTGCGACCCGCGCGTGACCTGACTGCTGCCAGCCTGTCTGACGTCATGCCTACCACGTTCTCCACGGCTCCTTCCGTTCTGGCCCACGGCCTCCTGCTGTTCCCCGAACGGACCTGAGTTGTTTCTGACTCACGGCCTCTCTACCTGCCTCAGACCGCTGCCCCCTCTGCCCACACACTTGTCCCCTCCCTCCCCTGGAGCATCCCCTTCCTGCAGAACTCTTCTCAGGAGCCTGCTCAGGGAGGCTCTGCCTGACCGCCTCCTCCCGCCGTGCGCTCCCGCCCTGCTGTGTTTGTCTGCAAGTGCTCTGTGCCTGAGGCCATGTCCTGTCTCCTTCCTTGGGCGCTGGGACCTCGGACTTTGCCTGCCTTGATTGCTGAGAGAGTTCCAGGCCGTAAGCAAGTTCCTGGCCCGTGGTAGAGACTCAGATATTTGTCAAATGATGAATGAATGATTGTCTAAATGTATCAGGAAAATATATGTATTGGGCTGGTTGTACTGTATTTTAGAAGATAAAATTTTAGAAATCTGGAATTTGCTTTTCCTACCCCAAGTCTGCAGAGGAAAATTTACAGTCTTTCTCTTTGTGTTACTTGGTGCTGGAGATCTGGAAGCTCTCCACGAGATGAGTGGTTAGCTACCCGCTCTTTCCTGTCCCTCCTCTCCTGGGCTCCAGTTGCATCTCCACACAGAATGAGCTTGGGAAAGGTGGGTAGGTGTTTTATGAGGCAGAGCCAGCGTCTGGTACCGACAGTGCAGGGGTGTGCGAGATGCCAGATTTGAAAACCCAGATTCAGGAGTGCGGTGGACCACCTGCTGCTTTGGCAGGTACCTCCTCCCTCCACAGGAGAGCTGGGTGGATTGGACCAGGAGACCTCATGGCATGAAACCAAACGTAGAGAACCCACTGTCCTTCTCAGCAAGCCGTGAGCAAGTCAAGGAAAGACAGAATGGAATTTGGGTTGTCCCCCCGCTCGTTAAAGCTGGGAAATGAGGGGCAGTGGAGGTCAGTTCCCTGATTAGGTCAGCTCATCCTCCTCATGGGGAAGGGATTCAGGAAGCAGGTGGAGAGAGAAAGTGAAGGGGTCATCCTGTCCCTTGGCCCCCAGTTGGGAAGCCACGTGGTACTGTCCCCTTCCATGGGACACGAAGGATGGGCTGCAGCTGGGGGGTGTCCCCATCAACAATCGCAGTTGCAACACATGTGTTAAGATCTACCTACAAGTAAATAATATTGACTAGCAGAAAGCTATCAGCACAGGGTGTTTCTGAGAGTCGATTGCAGTTGGGAGTCATCTAGACATCGGCCCAATGAAATGGGAGGCTCTGTCTGCATGTATTCTTCCGGAGTAGATGGAAGGGGTGTTAATCCAGCATCTACCCCACACCTGTTAGTGAGAAAGGTGTACACTTAGGAAAAATACCATGTTCTAACCTTGACGGTTCTCAAATGGCTGAAACCGACGGTGCGGATAAACTCGGGCCTTTTGCGTTGCAGGTTCGCGGGAGTAAGGGGGAAGTCCTGTACATTCTGGATGCGACCAACCCGCGGCACTCCAACTGGCTGCGCTTTGTGCACGAGGCTCCATCACAGGAGCAGAAGAACCTGGCTGCCATTCAGGTGAGCTGAGTTGCTTCTCATTTGTCCTGAGCTCTCGGAGGGGTGTGAACTCATTGCAACCACACTCCGTGTTTTTGATTGATTTCCCAATGACCTGCTTCAAAGACAGTCAATACCTTGTAAAAGCAGAGAAATCGCATCTCGTCGGCACAGGCAGCAAAGTGCGGGCCGCACGGTGAATGGGCCCCGGATCACTTGCTTTATGAGAATTCTGGGCGGGATGTGCACAGAGGCTGATACGGTCTTTGGCAGATCATGCTGCTGAGCACTTCTAATTCATTCCATGAATGTGTATTGGTAGTTTCTTAAAAATTTAATGGCTTATCTGGCTGATGGCACGATATTCCATGTTATTGTTTGGAAAAGGTATTCTGGGCAAAGTTTACTTGGGTGTGTCCCCACAACTAGACTTGGAACTTCTTAAGGATAGGGTGTTAGGGTTCTCCAAAGGAACAAAGCCAATAGGGACTGTATCTGTCTGTCTGTCTGTCTGTCTACCCACCCACCCACCTAGGGACGGAGAGAGACACAGAGGGAGCGCTGTAAGGAACTGGCTTAGGCAGTTACAGAGGCTGGCGGGAGCCACCTCTGCAGAGCCAGTGTCCCGCCGTGAGCCCCAAGGCCGCGGGCTGCTCCATGGCCAGGGGGAGCCGAAGCCCCACCCCAAGGCCGTCAACCAGAAGAGCAGGTGTTCTGGTGGGATGGCCACCAGGCAGGACAATGCTCCTTCCTTGGGAGGACCAGCCTTTTTCTCCATCCAGGCCTTTCACTGATTGGAGGAGGCCCACCTGCAGTGTGCAGGGCAATCTGCTTTGCTCACGTCCATCTATTTAAATGTTAATTAATCTCATGCAAAAATGTCCACACAGAGACACCCAAAATACTGTTTGGACAGTTGTCTGGGCACCTGGTAGTCCAGTCAAGTGGACACATAAAAGGAACCATCCCAGGTGGGAACCATGTTTTTGAATTCTGTGTTCCTGCGGCCTGATATGGCGATGCACATAACACTGACTCTGACACCAGCTACGGGCTGGGCTTGGGGGACCCTCAGTGGAAACTGAAGGAAGAAGAGCAGTTATGGCAAGAAACTTTCAGAGGGGCTCTGTCATTAAAACTCATTAAGCAGATGATTAAGAGAATAAAGAAATAGTGTGTTCCGCTGAGAAATTGAATGATCACATGTGGAAACCTGGCTCCTGGGTTTTAAGCTGCGGAAAAGAGGAGGGAAAAGAATAAGGGAACTCACATTTTTTGAGTATTTACCCTATGCGATGTTCTAGAAGCTTCGCCTACATTTATTGATAAAAACTCAGAGTTTCATATTTACTGAGTGCTATGCTGATGTCGCTCGATTCCAAGTGTAAAACCAACAGTGACAAGAGGAAAAATGCACAGAATTAGGTTTTAAAGGAACCAGGAGGTGCCCGTCATCGAGAATATTCCGTTTCCTGATGTCCTTAGCCATCCACACTTTTTTCAGTGCAAATAAGTATTGCCTAACCAATGTGTCAGTCTCTTTTTATATGAAAAATGAGAGATGATTCTTTCCAAAGCGTTGGGTTGGATGGAGAATTGGATCTTTTGGCTGCCAGTTATATTCAAACCACTTTTAAAGTTATTTATGGTATTCACTGGTCCAACCGATCCAGCTGCAAATATAAACGGATCTATTTTTCAATGTGTAGACATTATGTTGTGAAGTATCTTACGTGTTTTCATAGTTTCCGGAGGCAAACCCATCTCACAGGACCTCAGTCAGGTTATCGTTTTCATTTATAGACTCAGTTATAGACTCAGTCTGTGTTTCTTTGTAAATTTACTCATTTCAAAGTTGCCTATGGAACTATGACCTTTTTGCTAAACTGTTTTTTGGTAGGTTCTTTACTATGTGGTTTTTGGAAATAGAATTCTTTTCAAACTAGATTCTTTTGTTATGCTTATGTCGTGATTTTAAGCTTTCCTCAAGCTCCTTCAGCCGAGGAACCTTCCCCTGTCCCAGTTCCCTCCGCAGTGTCCGCAGCTGTCCCCGCTGCCCCGGGCCGGCAGGGGCTGAGCCGGCCTTGGAGCTCGGCCCCAGCGTCCCCCAGGCCAGCCTCGTCCTGCTGTGTCTGCTGCCGAATGTGTCATCAGTACACACGCTCTCTGCCTTTCACCTCCCACCTCTGCCCCCCTGTGCTCTTTTTATTTATTCCATGAGGCTGGAGCCCCCTCCTCCTGAGTAGCCACCCAGGGCCACACTTCTCTTCCTCTGTATCAGCTATGTTTCTGTCCTTGAAAAAGTCTGGATCTGGGGAAGATGGCCCTGACAGCTTCGGTGCTCCAGGAGACCCTGCCCGCCCCGCTGAGGGCTGGGGCACGGTGGGACTTGCGTGGGACTCAAGCCAGCCAGAGGCTCTGCGCAGCGTCCCCCTGGAGTCTAATTAGAGTCGGCGGGGAATGCTCACAGCCCCTCGGCATCTCTGGTGCCGAGGGATGACAGGGCCTCCCTTCTCTCCCCACACTGCCCTGGTCTGAGGGGGGTGGCGTGTGCCGTGACCAGGGAGCCCAACGTGGATCTCTGTCAGCTCCCCGAGGCAATGTTTGTCCTGCTTGAACAGTAGCTGGAGTCACTGATGTCTAAGGGTTCAAACTCTCATCTGCCCCGGGGGCAGGGAGCCACTGCGGCCAGCCCCCCCATGGGTGGGCCACCCTCCTGAGGAGGGCACCAGGATGCTCTGCACTGGTGGAAGAGGAACACGTTTCCCGTGTAACATTATGAAGCCCTCGCATTCCAAATCGCATCTGAAATTTGGGGCATTCAGGAAATTTTTTATTTGAGCTGCGTGTCCCGAGAGTGGAGTGAATGAGAACCATTTGTGGCTCTGTGGCTTTCTTGGTGGAAAACATCAATACTTGGTCCAATTTTCTTTTGGACGAGGGATTAAGAATGCGAGGTCTGTTTTGGCAGAGGGTTAGAACTTCTTTTTGGAGACGCGATTATATTTCTCGTGTTGCAATTTATTTAATTTTGGGAAATTTGCTTTGGAAATGATGATTTGAGTATCCGAACTATTGAAGAGGGATCTCACAGGCACACAGTTCTCCCCACACGCCCACAGGTCAGAGCGCTCAGGCGGGCTGTGTGTTCAGACTCCTGGGCACCATTTCCAGGTAAACCAGAACACTCTCGGAACGAAAGATATGGCTTAAAATGAGCCGAAGGAATCCTTCAGCTCCATGAGAAGTGGGTGATTCTTACTAAATGTTAATTTTGTTATACTGAAGGAAAAATGTATATGTGGTATTTGAAAAAATATTTGACCTCCGTGTTTGGTAGGCTTTCAGAAGTTCCTCATCGTTTGTGATGGAAAACTGTTTGTTTAAATACGGAATTAGGCCACTTAAAGTCGAAACTCGAAGAGAGTGTTACATCGCATGTTCTTAAGGATGTATTTTCCTTAATCTTGCCTGGGACTTTTTGAAAAACATTTTCAACATAAACGAAAGGTGGCTTTGTGTTCTCAGAAAGAGCAGCATGTGGAAAACCGGCCGGGTTCCACTCACCTCACGAGGGGTGCCAGGCTGTAGGGACCGATGGCCTGAGTGAGTTGAAAGGGCACCGGGCCTGGGCTAGCTCCTGGCGCGGACACAGCTCCGCTGCAGTCCTGCAGTGAGTGCGGATCCCCATCACCAGGAGGCCTCTGATTCCCTCGTGTTTGCTACCCTGGCTCCGTCTTGTGTGAGACCTGAGACTGGGGCAGGTTTCCCAGAGCCCTCTCTGGCGACGCTGGGGGATGGCAGAGCTGGGGGTCGCTGGGAGTCTCCAAACAGAGCAGCAATCCGGATGTTTCTGAGCACAGACAAGGCTTTCCCCACAGTTCTCCAGCCTCCAGGGTCCGCAAGCTCATCACTAACGGGACGTAGAATTCCGGGGGCTGTGGATCCTGCCGCGTAGCCAGGTACCCAACGAAAGGAAATACCAAAATAGCCCCAAATTATAGTTTCCTCCAATTCTGTTTCTTTTCTATTTGTTTCTTCTCGGATTTGTACAAGTAGATTGCTATAATATTTTCTAGGCTTTTATAGAATAGTAAGGTGCAACTGTCTAGTGATTTTCTTCAGTAATACCATAAAAAATATCAGTCCACCATCTTGCAGAGCCGTCTTTCCACATTATCATCCGGTAAGGTAAGTATTGACTTTCAGTCGGTGAAGTTCACACGGATGTAAAATTACTAGCCCGGGGTCCCATGAAGTTTGAAATTCTAGCCCCGCTGTGGTCACATGTTCCTGCGGGAAGAAGGGAACTTTATTACTGATCAATGTGTTATTTGATTCGGGAAGGCACATCCGGCTTCCAGGCAGAGGGAGAGGGAGCGGTGGCACAAAGCCTGCGGTGACGCCGAAACCTTTCGTTTGGAAGCGGTTCACTTTGCTTGTAATCACATTTCATGGGTCAGGGCAAGTCACCTGTGAAACCTGATATGTATGATCCCCCTCCCCGCTCCCCCCCCTCCCCGCAGCACTGGTGGCCACATGGCAGCTGGGCCAGTCCTACAGGACAGGGGTGAACGTGGGAACACCCTGGGCTGTTACAGTGTGTGTCGCTTTGAAGAGTTTTGGTCTTATCCTTAGATTCGTGTTAATAGGTGAGCATCTGCCATACTGTCGAAGTGACCGCTTTTCCTGATGGCCGTTAGCTCTGCCTGTGGAGCGCTCTACAAGTCATTCTGAGATGCCAGTTGGGACGGAGGAAGGGTTTTGTAAAGAAGACTTAAGTGAGAGGTTATTAAATATGAAATCCTTATGAGCTATTTTAGTATTTTTTTCTTTAATCTGCCTTCATCCATTGTTTCCTCCTCCTGTTGATTGTTGAGTAGGAATCCAAATGACACACATGGGTCTAGGTTGTTTAAATTCGTACGCCCAGCACTTGTTTTGGAGCTGCTCTCCCTGTGGGCTGGTCACCCACTCGTCATTTCAGGCCGGGAGGCTGGATTTTCTCAACTCACTACCTTTCCGGTACAGCGTGTTGCGCCTCTGCCGGCCTCCCGGCCATGGTTTTCCTTCCATTGTCCACATGTGGATGCCAGCCTGCCGGCGAGTAAACAAACGCAGGTGACGTCACAGACAGACGCAGCTGGAACCCCCGCTTGCCCGCGGCCTCCTCTGGGGTCATGTGCTTTTGCACAAAGCAGAGATTAGTGTTTCCTGGAAAACCAAGAGGCAGTTACTTCTGCCGTTTCGAAACAGCAGGGCTGAGCCCCAGATGCGCGGGCTCGTGGAATCCGGTCTGGTGAGGCGCAGCAGGAGGGAAGGCGCAGTACAGGCGGATGGTGGATGGTCGGAGGAAGCTGTGGTTTGTTTGTAAGTCCTGCCAGAGGTGGATGGCAGAGGGGGAGTTTGGAAAGCAGGTATGCTCCCCCCGCCCCCCCCCCCGAGACCCAGAGGTCAGTGTGGTGAGATGGTGACAGTATCAGGAAGAATTAGATGGACAGCATTGTGAGTTCATTTGGCCTGAACTCTGGCTCCTGTGCAGGATGTATGTTGTCCTACCCAATTCTCCTTCCGAGAAGAGCCCCCCC
>PVJI01010551.1:0-59849 GCA_004026765.1 Micronycteris hirsuta
TTGCCTTGGTACCCTTGTGGAAAATCGATGGACTGCAAATGTGGAAAGATATTTCTAGACTCTCAATTCTATTCCAATGATCTATGTCTGTGATTTTATGCATGATAGTACAGAAAGCATGAATACATAAAATCAAGCTAGAAGGACTTCACATGTCATCCAAAACCTGTCTTCAGATTTGACCTAAAAATCCATAGAAATGAAAACCAGAATTGGCCGTGGGTCCTCCTGCTGACCTTGCACTTACTGTTCCTTCTATTGATTGCTCCTACTGACCACAACACCGGTAACTGGATGTCTCACCCCAAAGCAAAAGTCAAAGCCATTTCTTATGAGCATCTTAAAAGGTAGAGGGGCTAGTTTCCTATTAGTATTGCTTATTTTCTCTTCTCTCTGCAAGGAAAATTTGGACCACTTACCAGGCACAGAGAAACAAAATGGAAGTAAAAGGAATTTTCTTTTTATCATTTACGTAGTCTCCCATCAATTTTTTTTTCTTCTGAGTTGAGGTGGTTTCCATAAGTAAAAGTACAGGGTCTGACCCTAGTGAGACTGGGAGAAGAAGGAGGTGGGGGGAGTATGCTGGGAGAAGGATGAAGGGGAGATAAAGGTGAAATTTTTCCAATTTTAGCTTTAGGCCAAAAAGAAAAATAATTAATGCCATTTAGTCTTGCAAGAGATAAAAAAAAATCAAACTCATGAAAATCCTGAGACAAATGATCCATTCTGTTATGCTACTCTGTGCCTTGCAGAGCATATGAAAGTTGTTTCACTGAGGCATTTGCTATCTGAGTTGTTATTCAGGAAATCACCAACTATAAATCTCGGTCCCTATCATGCAGCACTGTATGGAATAAATGTCCTGAAAGTAGAACTGTTGGCCAAAACCCAGAAAGTGTGTTTTTTCTGCACAAAATCCTGTTTCAATGCAGCGCCCTGTTCCATGAACTTTCAAGGGTTACAAGTCACTTTCTTTCCCTAAATGTTTTGAAAATCAGCATACGAAATATTTTACACAAGAATAAGAACAAAGACCAGATATTTTCATATGTACAGTGTAACTGGTCACCTTTTGGGCCAATAGACAGTAAAACGTCAGAAGGATTAGATTAAGTTCTCACAGTGAAGCTTTTTCATTCCCTAGGGGCTGTGGCAAAACTGCCACCCCGACCCTGCTGGCCCCATTTGCTCAGGAGAGTGGGGATGCAGGGGAGCGTGCTGCACAACTGAGGTGGGGATCTGCATTTTTTATCATGAGCATGGATTATTTTCAATAACGAAATACAGTGTATTCTAAAGTTCCCAGTTCTTTCCAATGTACAAAAAGCAAGAGCTTGTTTGCTGATTGTTCTTAACACTGGAGCCCAGGTAGAGTCTTGCGGTGGTAGAGGGGAAAATGACCGTTTGTGACTTAATCTAGTTTGTGATGATGGTTGGAAGCAGGAGAAGACAAAAAGAAAACACTGTAAACTTTGTTTTTTAAAGCATGCTAGTTGAGACACCTAGCCAATAGGATTCCCCGTTAAGGAAAACACTAAGTACATGTGGCTTTTCAGGAACCTCTGACCATGTCAACGGCCTGGCTTTAAGGCTTAGAAAGTAAAGGAGGACTGTTACTGATGAACACATCAAATAAGTGAAACAAATCAAGAGCAAACCTCGGATCATCTTTGCTGCTCATACTAAATGCAAGAGCATACAGAGAAATTAGAGAAAAAAATTGTCAGGCAAAAAGGAATCAGAACTCGAAGATCTGGAGAATTCTCAACCCATCAATATTGCAAAAAAAATTAGAAAGGGAGAGAACATAAAAGGTGCAGCTGGACAATCACTGCATAGAGAATGTGACTCGTTGATTGAATCACCCATCTCAGCAACAGGCACGGGGTTATATCAGCAGAAACATATCGTGTTTTGTCATGCATAATACGCACTTTTTTTGCCCAAATTTTTGAGGAAAAATAATGATGTGCATTCTACATGGGTAGCACCTGAAATACCTTTTATAATTACTTGTTGTATAAAATTTCTTGTACCATAATATGTCCAAAAATAAACACTAGACTTCCTTTATAATACAAAAAGCAAGTATCTAAGTATAAATAAATAAATGAATTAAAAAATTAAAATGAAAGATTTTTTTCCCAAATGTTTGCACCCAAAATCATGAATACATATTGTACATGGGAGCACATTATACACGGCAACATATGGTAAACTAAAGGGGACAGAGAAAGGGTAAAAATGAAGGAGTGCCCTCAGATTTCAGGGATTCTGTGGAATGGGACAATAGCACTGGTCCCATCTGGTTGTGTATCAAGATAGGGGGAAAAATGACCCCGAAGGCAATTCAGAGCTTACCAGGGCTGCCCTTCCCACCACAGGCCCATATTTTGTCTCCTCCTTGGTTTCCGCGGGCCAGGAAGCAGTCCCAGAGCATCTGGAAGGCAGGACCCCCACGCTGGTAGGCTCAAAGGACACAGCATCTAAGAAATTACTCTCCAGTCTTAAAATTGAATGGAATTTGCCCTGCTACAGTTTGGATTTGCTTCGATCCATGACCCCTTTTTCCTTCCAATTTCTTCTTTTTACAACGACAATGTCTGTCGATGCCTGTACAGGCTCACAGCTGAAGAGGAATTTTTGCCTCAGGATGAATCACCCCTCAAGGCTCACCTGCACCTGCTTTAGATGATATTTAGGTGAGACTTAGAGTTGACCCCAGAATGGGTTAAGACTTTGGGGCTTCCGAGATGTTAGATGCATGCATTTTGTACATGAGAAGGACTCATATTTTTGTGGTCTAAGGGTGGAGTGTTACAGGTAGAACTGTGCCCCCTCCAAGTTCATTTGTTGAAGTCCTAACCCCAGTACCCCAGAATGTGACTGTACTTGACGGAGGGTGTTTCAGAGGTGATTGAGTTAAATGAGGCCATTTGGGTAGGTCCTAATCCAATGACTGGTGTACTGGAGATTGGGACAGACAGAGAGACACCAGGGCTGTGCACAGAGGGAAAACCGCTGAGGACTTGGGGAGAAGCAGCCATCCGGCTAGTCAAGGAGAGAGGCCTCAGAAGAAACTAACCCCACCGACACTCATATCTTGGACTTCCAGCCTCCAGAATCGTGAGAAAATAGTTTAAGCCACTTGGTCTATAGTATTTTGTTATAGCAGCCCAAGCAAGTAATACACTAACTGAAACATCAATTCCCACCATTTCTAAAACCCCTTACCCAACTGTATTTCCTTCACCACATTTATTACAACCTGGCAGGTTATAGCACATTTATTTGTTTGACTGAGTCACCCACTGAGAGTGTAAACTCCATATGGGCAAGAACCCTGTCTGTCTTCAGAGGCACACAGCACATGGTTCAAAGCACAGACTCTAGAGCCAGACATCTGAGGTTGAACCCAAGCTGTGCCACTTGCCAGTTGTGTGCCTTTGGGGGCTGGCATAACTTGTCTGTGTTCCGTCTCCTGATCTGTAAATCGGGGATAGACAATAACCCTACTGCTTCAGAGGGCTGTTGTGAACCCCTGAGAGAAAAGCACAAGAATGGTGCCCGGCACCCAGCAAGCACCTCCCGTGAGAGGTGTCACTGCCGTCACCGCTCACTGCTACATCCTAGAGCTACCCTTCGCCCGATCACCCACGTAATTCACTGTTTGCACCTGTCCTGCCACACTATTTGTTTAGCTGTCCCCTGCCACACAGACTTCTACAGGGCAGCAACCAGCCCAGCCCTTTACTGTGTCAGACAGGCCTTCTCCTGTCCCCGCCGTCTGCAGCACCCACTCAGCTAATCCAAGCAAGTCATATTCAGTCCTGCCACCCCACCCCCGCCGCCAACCCATACACTCTACTGCCCTACACAAGTCATAAGCTTCACTGGTATTTAGTAGGGGTTATACTAATATTTATATTTGTCCATGAGTCAGTTTTCCACTATAACAGGGCTCCCACGGTACCGACAATGCCAACGACACACACGGCAGTTCACATTTGCTTAGCACACTGCTCGGCATTGAGCAGGTACCTGGCACTTGCACGAACAAATATACTCTCCCACTAACCCGATGAGATAGATGGCCATTCTTCCCCTTTAATAGGGAAGGAAGGAGGCTCAGAACGTTAAGTAAGTTGTTCAAGGTTACACACTAGTACACTGAGGTTTCAGCCCAGCTTGCCGCCTGCAGAGCACATATACCCCCCACCCCACTCTGCTTGGACAAATCCTTCAAGATGAACGTGACAAACAGGGCTCATGCTCACTGCCCAGGAGTGCTCACTTCTCAAGCAGAACTCACAGTGAAGGCTTCTCAAAAACTGAAATAAGCCAGTTCTGATCTTCATAGACGCTGCTTTCTCAAAGCGAGGTGCACCTGTGCTTTAATATAAGATGAAGGTGAACATCCTCTTTGGGACTGGCTGAAGAGGCTGCTCTCACTTTCAGGGGTGTCTGTGGGGCGCAGCTGAGCACTGGACTTTGGCTTCCCAAAAACCTCGCTTCGAACTTGGTTCTGCGACTTTTTAGTGGCGATTACTGTGGCACACAACCATCAACCCGGGCCACAGTCTCTCCCTTTCAAAACCAGTGGGCACGACACCAGCGACCTCCCAGAGACACCTTGAGAATTAAAACAGATACCATGTGTGGAGTCACCTGGTTAAAAAGTCCCCTGCATGCAACAGGTGTTCACGAAACAACTGTTCACGAAAAGGAATTAGGCAGGTGAGAGCATCGGCTTAAAGAGCAATGCTCCGAAGGATCGGTCACGAAGCACACAGTCTCCCCAGGCAGTCTTCCTTGTCTTCACTAGGCTCCCAAGCAGCAAGGCCATGCTGACACGAATGCATAAGGTCCAAAGTCCTCTGGGTGGAAACTGTGGGGCATAGGACACCCTGCAGGACAACCGGCAGACCAAACTGCCCTGGAGACCTGAACTCAAAAACCGGGCTCTGCCAACCGGGCTTTCCCAGAACTTGCCACAGGCGGGACGGGCCTGTAACGTTCGACTGCAGGTCAAAGCACTTGCTGTTTTACAAGATAACCAGGAGCTGGGGTGCAGAAAAAAGTAAAGAAGACTGAACCGAAAGTTGTTGGCAGCAGTTTCCTGGCAAATCAACCCTCATCTGAGGCTTCTGCATAAATTCTGGCCTAAATAACAACCAAAGACTTGATGAAGCAGGTTCTCCTTCCTGGGTTTGTCTGCACTGTGCACGTGATCTACCCATGAAGTAATCACCATTCTTGCACTCTTAAACATCTATCTGCCCCAACATAGGCAGGAAAATGAAAGCAACAAGCTTAATGAAACCATTGTAAACTTACCTAATTTGCCACAATTCCTTCCTACTCTCAACTCTCTTTTTATAGGCCTTTGCTGCTTCCTAATCAAACATTCAATAAGGAATTGTTAAACAATGGACACTCTAGAACACCAAAAGAAGGTCATAACTAGAGCCAGGCCATGTTTCAAAATATAAGACACCTAATTGGTACAAATTGTATCCAGTATGGATTTTCTTCCTTCTTTTCCTCCCCTGAAACTACAGGTATCCTGTGCTCAAAGGTAACCCTTTTCTGGAGATGGGAAATAAGGAAGAGATATAAAGACTGATTTTTCTAGAGTCTAAAAGATAAAAAAGAGTAGCTCTCAGCAGGTAGTAAAGAAGTAATAGCATGAGGAGACACTATTGAAAAGTTTAAGGGGAGATGGGAGGGGATAATGGGGGGAAGGGTTTTCAGGAACAGCTATAAAGGACACATGGACAAAATCAAGGAGGGTGGAATCAGGGGAGGGAGGTGGGGATGGCTGGGGGGGGACTTGGGGGGGTAAGTGTAGACAACTGTACTTAAACAACAATAAAATAATTTTTTAAAAAAGAAAAATTTAACTGTGAGAGATGTCACCTTCAGTACCATATCAAGAGCCCCTTCCTTCTGTACCTATGTCCTTTGCCCAGTCCTTATTGATTTCCCTCACCCCCACTGCCAGCTATACCAAGAAAGTGACAAACGGGGCCTCATTGGATGCCATCAATCATCGTCACCAAGAGCAAAACGAAAAGAACCCAACATATGTTCTTGCAGATGTCTCCCACTCTCCACTCCTACTCCTCTTCACAGGCACACAATCTTTACAAGCAGCAAGCCACTTTTTAATAGTCCTCCAGTGGAGAAGGATGACGAGCAGATAGTAGAAGCAGCCCAAGCATTTTTCTTTTCCATATGTGTGTCCGTATTTACAGTTTACAGTTCTCACTTGCCCTGGGCCAGACTGAAGCGGGGCTGCCATGAGCTGGCTCCTGACAACCCTGACCACAGCCAGTGGAAGGATGGGTGATTAACCAGCACTGCACTCATGCCAGGCGAGATGCAGAACAGAAAGGACTCACAATACAGGTAGCAGATGGTACGCTGTGCAACTCATTCTGAAGACAGAGAACCTGGAGTTCTTATTTCTCTGCTGACCACCATGGCACTTGATAAATCAATTCCTATGGCAACAGCTCTAAGTATAACACTCTAAAAATAAAAGAAGGATGTTTTACATGAAATCTGACACTTGCATTTGTTTCTGGGAATATAGTGAGAGGCAACTTGCATCATAAGCCACACAATAATTTCTCTCTTTAGCTCCATAGTCTCCTAGTGCATATCTATTCTAGCTAAGTAATGTAAAAGAAAAACAACAACAACAACAACAACAACAAAAACACTATACGCATGAGGGTGTTATAACACAGTGATATTAAAAAATGAACAACTTACAAGTTGTTTCACAGAAGAGATTGTGAAGCTGCAACCATTGAAATTTATGAAGACAACTTGCAAAATGAAGTAATGTTGATGTAATAAAGTGAATAAAACAGTAATACAAAAATACATGACTTTTTGTTATAACTATGTCCGGTGTACCTGCCTACGAAAAAGTTAAGGAAATTAATATATTAGGTTGGTGGATTTCTAGGTTTTCCTAATTTTGTTTTGAAGTGTTGTTTGTGATGAACAAAAATTAAGATAAAAAAAATTGGGGTAAAGATCACTGCAATGCTTCAACTGTTCTCAAAATCTCAGTTCTGCCATGAGAGGATAAGTAGCTACAAACTAGATGCATATTTACCAACAAAGATGGAACATTCAGAGCCTAGTGAGAAAACGAAGGAGTGAAATGAGATAGCTATACTCCCTTTGCATAAATTGAATTTATTTACAAGACAAGATATGGTGCAAGAATACTTACAGACCTAAATGGTACCCTTTATAGACACCTGAATGGTTGCCTATGAGAGAGAGTGAACTAGGGATAAAAGGAAATAAGTTTTAGGGGACCCAGCTCAAAGCAGGAACCATGTGACCAGCGGGACCAAGTTCCACACCCTGGGGGTGTGACTGGCTCATCCTCTGCACCTGAGGTCCTCTAGTAGGGCTGGTCGTGGTTTTAAGATTTTGGAGTTGACTGCTACAATTTCAGACAACTAGACAGTCCCTCTTCATCACGTGTCTCATGTTTCCCAACAGTAGTTGCTTTGTACAAGAACCACTTCCACTCAGTCCCAGGTTCTAATTTTCTCCTGTTTAAAAGAAGATTAAAAGAACACAGGAAACTACTGAAAAATATTTAGTCATGTTGTCAATTATGTACACTATCATATTATACAATTGTATAGTAATATGTATGTGTTTGTGTAGTTATATATGTAGTTATAGAAATATAACTACTCAGAAATTATCCTTTGAAAGCCACAAAAGAGCCTTGCAAAAGTGGCTATCTTTGGGGAGGAGGACTGGGTAGAAAGAAAAAAATTTCCACTGTGGACTTCTTAAAAAAAATTTATACCATGTGCATATATGACCAAATCAAAATTTTAAAGCACTTAATTAAGCAACCATCTACTCTATACACATAATATTACAAAATGAGCTTACAAAGTAAAATGTTCCAATTATAACCACAACCGGTAGAAATCCAAGAAGCCTTCCTCTCAGAGATACACCCTGAGTTCCCTTAGAGGGATTCCTCCCAGTGCAACCACAGGCATCCCACCAGGGGGCAGCATCTGCAGCTTTGCTCGCCTGTACTTCCCTGGTTTTATTAATACATGTGGGTTAATAATTAATTAGAGCCCTGCCACCCAGAATACCTGCTCAGCACCAAAGGCAACTGGGGACTTCTGTCTCTGCCAAATGTCCCCACACTTGAGTGTCAACGTTTCTTGGCTCTGAGAAGCATAGATGCCCCTGTGCCCCTATGATCTATGTGAAAGCAGGAGCCCCGGGATGCTTCCAAGTCCTTACACCTTAACAAAGAAGGCAGGTTAGAAAGTTTTTTTAAAACTAAGGTCCTTTTCTTAGAAGTCAGTTTCTTACCTATCTGCTAGCTCTTGGGTCAGAGCAGCAGCTACCTGGGTGGAGCAGCCATTGAAGTGAGAAGAGGGAGGAGGGGGACAGCCGGAGGGGCTGGAAAGCAGTGCCTGCGGGAGCTGTCTCCTTGGCCTGTTTGGGAATTGGGAACCTAATTGCCATCCACAGTAATTTCTCACTCAGAGAGCCTTTGAGATGCATAAGAATTTCCAGACAGATAATTAAGTACCATTTCACTCGTCTCACAATTTCATCATTGTTCTATACTGAAATAAACATCAGAAATAGAGGAAACTTTTTTTTCTGTGACAAACCCTTACAAAGGGGGAAAGTGAAAGTCCACATGAATAAAAAGCAATCCTGTGCCACCCACCTTGGGAAAAAGGCCACTGACAAGTGGAGCTTTTAGAGGGGGAAGGGCAAGGCGAAGCCAGATACTAAACTTCCGTGTAGTAGGAAAATCAAAATTCAAACTCCAGAGCTGAATAATATGTCCAGTTAGGAACGAGAAGTCAGGAAAAGAGGGATGGGCACGCAAAGGAACTGGCTAAAAAGCAGGAGACAAAAACCCACCGCGTAGACACAGCCCCCCAGTTTCCCCCCCCGACAGGAAGCACAAATCATTGGGACTTAGTGACTGACAACGAGGCTTCCAGCTCGGCTGCCTGGACACACCACCAAGAGAGAGTCAGAGATGAAGCCTGTCTGAGGGGTGGTGGAGGCAGGAGTCGAGGCGAGTTGCCTGAAGCACCCACACGCACCATCACGTCTTCCACGACCACCATCATAGTCACTTAAAAGTTTCACCTTTAGTGAAGTCATGAGCGACCACACAGAGAGAGAGACAGGCTGCAAACCACAAGGAGAGTCACACGGAGGTTTCAGGGAACAGGAGCTGGTTATAAGAGAACACTATTACACCCTGGTGTTCTTAGGTTTCAGGAAATGTGGCTTGACCGACAGCACAGCCAGCTCTGTGCAATAACAAATCATACTGCGAGGCTGTTCTGGGCCGGCTTGGGTTTCACAACGCCTCCATTTCAGGGCTGTGAGGCAGCCTCACCTAACTAACACCTTTCAGTCCCAATGATCTGTAGGATGCAGGATCTGAAGCCAGCCAATTACCATCTCTGCCATCGAAATATCTACAGACGTTGCCAACTGTATTTCCAGACCACATACACACAGTTCAATAATTTTAGCATATACACAGAATATTAAATGGATGGGCACATAGTCACATACACAAACGAGCATATGTGAAAAGCAGATTTATTGATATGATCCCTGGTAGATGATAATAACATGCAGGAACTTGGAATTAGGCAGCAGCACACCCAAACACCACTAAGCCGCCCGTGGCAGAGCTGGAAGAGAGCGTTCGGGGCTTCTGCACCTAGAAAAACTGGATTTTAAATAGTTCCAGCTAAGAGGAAACTCAAGTTTAAAGGGACTTTTAACCAGTAGAGACCAATCTGTTGGCAAGACCTGTCCCCAAGAGGATTGAGGCATGCAAGATTTCAGATGTTATCAGGACAGAAAGTGTCAGTGGAGGTATTAAGTAGCTAGGTAGAGCAGAAGTATTAGTAACTTCTAATCACCTAAATTATTAATATGAATGGGAATAAATCCAGACTAATTTCAGTCTCAGAAAATTCACTGTAGCAGGGCTTGCGAACAGAGGCCTGCAGGGTGAAGCAGATGGGACAAAGGGCAAGCTGGCTGGGCTGGGGCTGGGTGCTGCGCCTGGCTGCAGCCCACCACCGCCTCATGTGCATGGGCCGCTGGGGCCCGGCCTTCACCTTGTCCTTACGGGTGAGATATCCAGGTTTTGGGTTTTTTTTCGTTTTTTACAATCACTTCTGATTTTTAAATGCTCAGAACTAATTTAAAAATAGTTAAACACTCTGCATGTTGAATGAAACACATCTTAAACTTTTATAACATTTCAAAGGGAAGTGAAAATATGTCCCGTGAATATGTTTTCAGATGGGTAAATGTTGGCCATGAATTTGCAGGGTTAGCAGCTGCTCTTTCTCAAGCACATGCTCAAAAAGTGGAGCTTTAACAAAAAACAAAACTGCGAGGCACTATATTTATGTAATTGTTAAATTCATGATACAAATATATTAGAAAAAGATGCATAAAATAGGGACATTAGAGAAAGGCAAATAAAAAAAACCCTTTGCATCTATTAGCGTAGCTATTTTAAAAAGAAGATATAGATAAATTGAAACCCTTAGGTATTACTGGTAGAAATGTAAAATGGTGCAGCCATTGTGGAAAACAGTTTGGTTGTTCCTCAAAAACTAAACATAATATTACATATGATGCGACAATCTCACTTGTGGGTATGCACCCAAAGAACTGAGAGCAGGGACTCAGACACTTGTATGCCGACATTTGCAGCAGCGTTATTCATAGTAGCCAAAAGATGGAAACAACTCAGGTGTCCAACAGATAAAGAGATAAACAAAATATAGCATTGTCCATACAACAGATTCGGCCTTAAAAATGAAATTTCATTTTTCACATGTCACAACACGGATGACCCTTGAAGTCATTACGCTAAGTGAAATAAGCCAGACATAAAAGAACACACACTGTATGCTTCCACCTATAGAAAGTCTCTAGAATAGCCAAGTTCATAGAGACAGAAAGTCAAATGGTAGTTGTCAGGGGCTGGGGGGAATGAGAACGGGGCATTAGTGTTCAATGGGTATAGAGCTTCAGTTTTATAAGAAACAAAGTTCTGGAGATAGATAATGGTGATGGTTGTACAACATGGTAAATGTATTTAATGGCAATAAACTGTATATTTAAAAATGACTAAAATAGTACATTTTATGTATACACAACAATATAAAAAGGAAAAGAATAATATGGATACGCACAGAGACGGCAGTCAAAAGGAGGTACCTTCATTACATGCTGGAACCAATTCAAGGACACCGACCTCCTGCCTCCCACCCCTACCCCTTAAGCTGTTACAGCCTGGCTATGGCCCAGATGACCTGCTGTGACTATAGGAATTGTGTTGCACCACAGAAATCTTCCATAGGGCTCTCACGCATGGTTATACAGGTGGCACATGGCATAGGTTCCACACCCAGGAGACCGGCCTGTGCTCTGCTGGACAGGCCTCATGTCTAGAGGATGGCCTTTATCTTCTTTACCTTCAAACTGGCCTTCCCTTCTGACTCCTCATTTCTGTTCATGGTACTCTCTCTTCTCATTGATCCCAGATCGAAACTGCAACACCCCTTCCTGTTCTCATTCCAATTAGTCATTGGCTTCTATCAAATCTCCTTCTGTCCCTCTTCATTTCTCTGGTCCATCCCACTGCCACATACCCCACTGAGGCCTTCTGACATCTGGTCTGAACTTACACCTCTGACCTAGTGCTCCAATACCTCCAGCACTAGGTGATCCCCTCCCAGATGATCCAGTTTGCAGGCTGCTGTCAGACTAATTTTCCCCAAATCAGTCCCACCCTTTCACTCATATACTTTCAGCGGTTTTCCCTTCCTCTCTTGCATGTTGAAAAAAATGAACAATGAAGTGCTTACAACTAATCGTCAAGTCTACTATCTAAAGTGAGACTCTCGGTTTATTTTGATTGTCTGTTCCTTAGGTGAGTATGAAGAAACAGCAGCAATTCAAACACTCTTTCCAACAAAACACACCTTTATATTTCCAAATGGCTGGCAAGGAGTCAGTAGATGGAAACTGAAGAAAACTGAGAGAAACTTGAACTTCCCATCCCTATAGCTAATTAAAATGCCATCTCACAGTTCTGGAGGCTGGAAATTCCAAAATCAGGACTGGTCAGGGGAGAGTCCTCTTGCTGGTTCATAGCTGACACCTTATCACTGTGTCCTCAGATGGTGGAATGGACTAGAGATCTCTCTGGGGTCTCTTTTCTATGAACACTAATCCCATTCATGAGGGTTCAACCCTCGTGAACTACTCATCTCCCAAATCCATCTCCTAATACCATCACATCGGGCATTAGTACTCCAACAGGTAAATTTTAAGGGGACAGAAACATTCAACACTGTCCATGGAGATCCCCACAGCACCTTCCTGGAGAAAAATATTCATGCTGTTATCCCTAGTGAACTGAGTGAGGCTCCTCAAGAAATCAGTCACACTAACAGTAGGGCTAAGTACACAAAAGTTAGAAACTACCCCTAAATAAATTGTGGGCAGCTGAAAAACAGTACAGCAGAATTGTACTCTAGCTTGAGGCATTCCAGGGTCACCTGTGGACCCTTCTATCCCTCTTCAAGGAACAGGGAAGCAGAGGGGCATTTGAACTTCATCCCTTCCCCCAGGTGTTATATCAGGTAAGTTAACATATATGTAACACCCACTATGCAGTAGGCAAAACACCAGTTACTCTAGTTACTCTACCTAACAGCCCTGCTAGGTAGCAGTGGAAACTCCGTATCACAGAGATTAGTTCATCTTAGCGTTACATCGACAGTCCAAAGGGTGACATTCCAACTAAGACTGAACCTGAACCAAAGCCATGCTGGTTCCATCCCACTACGCCAAAGAGCAAGGGCGGGGGTGCGTGAGAGATAAGCCCAAAGGAGAGATCACATGTCCACAGTGGTTTTAGAATTGGGAGCTGCTCACCAGCCATTTAAAAACGCACACCGTTTTATTTATATTTCTAAATCTATAAAATCTGACGCTGTGATAAGTGATTCTAGATATAAAAACGGAGTCAATAATATGTCCAGCCCCTGCTCTAGTAACTCTCACAAAGGAGAAGCACCAGTACTGGGCAACTGCAGTCTGACCTTTAGCAGAAAGACAAAAGCACTATTGAAAAAAAAAACAAAAGACTAGTTCTGAACAGAATGCACTAGATCTGAACAGAACTCAAACTTGCCAAGCTGTCTGCACTTTGGAATTTTGCAGTGTTTAATGTCAACTGTCCAGAACTGGCTGTGGGTCTCTCTGACAGAATACTTTAATACCGCTATTACTACCCAGCTCTACGGGTAGCACTTTAGATAGTTTCAAAATTTTCTGAAAACCGCTGCACAGTATACCACTGAGGAAAGGCCTTCATTAACTTTTCAAAAGCCTTAACCTGAAGACTTATCTTAACCAAGTGATCTCAGTAACCAGTCCCTTGCTAGTTGAATCACCATGCAAATATCAGGGCTCTGAGTCACTGAAAATTGTTGACAGAAGTTTGGTTTAGTAAGCACAAGATCTTTTCCTAGAAATGTAAAGCTACCCTTTGAAAGGTGTCCTCAGACTTTGCCCTCAAGATATCTCTGGTACAGAGCTCACCAAGGAGACTTACTATGAATAAAAATGACAGCATCCAATTTCAGAATCTCTCAAACTGTCGCACTCCACAGCCACTTTCCTCCCTCTGTGATGTTAGCAGGTAAACCCTGCCCCGCCCTCCCCGCACACAGTGCTTTCGATTTTCAGAGTGAAAGACTTGAAATTTTTGACACCTCCTATGAAAAGCTCAGCAAGTTTTTGGTCCATTTTCTAGAGGCAAAAAATAAGTAGAGATGGTCCCTGACATTTAAAATTGAGATGAAAAGCTGTGTCTCACCAATTCCTTAAAAAATACAAAACACAGAATTTGACAGAAAACTTCTTGCCTAAACCAATGTTCCCCCAAGACCATTCAGGAATATACTCTTCGAAAGGCAGTTAAATGAGTACATACTGGTAAAGAAAAGCTCTAAGGAACAAATTTAAAGTTAAGAGTATTCCCTTCTCTCAGTTATGTTTTCATCAAGCCCTGCCAATAAAAACAAGAAACAATAAAACAAAGATTCATTCTTAATTTCCACCACCATCCTTATTTGTCTCACCTAGTCATAATATTTATTTTCATTTGGACTTCCCAGGATCTTCGCAATCTATCGATCACCACTGGTAAGGTAAACAAGGGCTTTGAGCAAAAGAACAGCACGAGCTTGCTTCAGTCTTTGCCTTGCTGTTCACGTCAGGGCAGTCGGCAGCCTTGCTCTGGAACAGGCAGAGAGAAGACCCTCAGGGACTGACGGACCCTAAGGGTGAGCAGTCACATGGACTCCACATTTGGTTTAATGTTCTGCTGTCGCCATCTTGAAATTCTTCATCTTTGAACAAGGGATCCCCCATTTTCATTTTGTAGTAGGCTCTGCAATTTTCGTGACTGGTCCTGTACAGATCTGATTTTTTTCCCTTTTTTAAAAAATTAAATTTATTGGGGTGACACTAGTTAATAGGATCATGTAGGTTTCAGGTAAACATCTCCACAATACATGATCTATACATTGTATTGTGTGTCCACCACCCAAAGTCAAATCATCTTCTGTCACCATATAATTGGCCTCCTTTACTCTTTAATGGACATTTTTTAATGACAAAAGGGACACTTCATCAAAATACATAATACTTCTTAATATATTTGCACCTAATCAGGGAACACTGAAATACATAAAGCAACTACTAACAGAACTAAAGGGAGAAACAGACAAAAACACACTCATAGTTGGAGACCTTTTACTGCTCCACTGACAGCTCTAGATAGAGCATCTAAAAAAAATCAATAAAGAAACATTGGCCTAAGTGACATATTAGACCAAATGGACATAACTGAAATTTACAGAACCTTTCATCCCAGAACATCAGTTACACATTCTTCTCCAGTGCACATGGAACATTCTCAAGAATAGACCATATGCTGAGTCACAAAACTAGCCTCAACAAATTCAAGAAGATTGAAGTCATGCCAAGCATATTCTCTGACCACAATGCTTTGAAATTAGAAATCAACTGCAAAAAGGAAGTTAAGAAACCCACAAATATGTGAAGATTAAACAACATAGTACTAAAAAATGGCGGGGTCAAAGAAAAAATAATAATTGAGATCAAAAGATATATAGAGACAAATAGAATGACAATACGACATGCCAAAACTTCTGGGATACAGCAAAAGCAGCAATAACAGGGGAGTTTATGTCATTACAGGTCTATCTCAAGAAACAAGAGACATCCCAGGTGAACGACCTAACATTACATTTTAAAAAACTAGAAAAAGAAGAACAAAAGCAACTTAAAGTCAGCAGAAGAAAGGAAATAATAAAAATTAGAGCAGAATTGAATGAGATAGAGAACAAAAAGACTACACAAAAATTAATACAACAAAGAGGTGGTTCTTTGAAAAGATTAATAAAATTGACAAAACCCTGGCTAGACTCACTAAGGAAAAAAAGAGAAAAGACTTATAAACAAAATTGGAAATGAAAGAGGAGAAGTTACCAGAGACATCATAGATATACAAAAGATCACACGAAAATACTAGGAAAGACTATATGCCCCCAAATTCAATAAGTTAGAGGAAATGGGTAGGTTCCTAGAAATATATAACCTTCCTAGAATGAATGAATCATGAAGAATTGGAAAATCTAAATAGACGGATAAACAGTGAGGAAATGGAAACAATGATAAAAAAAAAATCTCCCCCCAAAATAAAAGTCCAGAACCCAGATGACTTCACTAGTGAATTCTACCAAACATTCAAAGATTTGATGCCTATCCTTCTCAAACTCCTCAAACTCTTCCAAAAAAATTGAAGAAGAGGCAATATTTCCTAACACATTTTATGAGGCCAACATAACCACGATACCAAATCCTGGCAAGGATAGCACACAAAAAAGAAAATGACAGACCAGTATCTCTGATGAATACAGACGTAAAAATCCTAAACAAAATACTAGCAATCCCGTAAAAGAATAATACATTACGATCAAGTGGGCTTCACTCCAGGGAAACAAGGCTGGTTCAACACACACAAATCAATCAATGTAATACACCACATTGACAAAAGAAAGGATAAAAAAAATCATATAATCCTATCAATAGATGCAGGTCTGATTTCTAAAAAATGGCACTGAGGTTTAAAAAAAGTTTTATTTTATACCAGAGTTGTAACTTACAGGGATATTTAGTCTACTTTAAAAAAACACAGGTGCCAATATTTGTATATTTTCAAATCCAATAAAGGTAACATACTAAAAATCCTATCCCTGGATCACTGCCAAAGGTATCTAAACTGGTTTTTTGGATCTACTTTTGCCTACTGTCAATCAATCTTCATACAGCCAACATTTTTTGTCTAATACAAAACTGATTTTGTCCTTCTGCTTAAAATCCATCAGCGGCATCCACAGGCCCAAAGCCTTTACCTGGACAAGGGGCCCTGAGCTCCAGGCTCTGCTGCTGTTTCCTTGCCTCCTGTGTCCCTGCCTCACAGCCCTGCCTTCAGTTTCTAGAACGTGCCACTCACCATCTCTTCTCAGAGCCTTTGTACCTGCTGTCCTCTCTGCCCTAGAGACAAATATTTCAACCCATGTATGTCCAGAGATTTAGATAACATCAAGGAAAAATCCTGGATTCAAACCAACAATCATTACCGGCTTTCATATCATGAAAGAAACATAAGAGGGGCTTACAAAGGCTTACACCTCTTAGTACAGGTGTTTTTCACTCACACCTTGCTCTGGGCTACATTCCCAATGGCGAGGGCAATGAGCCTCAATCTAACTTTGAAGCCTGGGACAGTGACAGGAGAGCTGAAGAAGGTCCCTTTTAAAGTTTTTCATAGCAGGACATTGGTCCCTAAAGGCATCTTTATGGTTCCCCCGGCCTCCTAAACACAATGTTCTCGAGCAACTCGGAAGGCTTTTGGGAAAACAAACTGAAAAATATTAATGGGACCTCACCTAAGAAGATATACAGATGACAAATAAATGTGTGAAAAGATGCTCCACATCCTATGCCATCAAGGAAATGCAAATTAAAACAGGGAGCCACCATTACACATCCATTAGAATGACCGGAATCCTGGACGCTGACAACGCCAAGTTTTAGTGAGGTCACAGAGCACCAGGAGCTCTCCTGGCTGGTATGGAGGCAAAACAGTACAGCGACTTTGGGAGACAATTGGGTAGTTTCACACAAAACTAAACATGCTTTAACCATACAATCCAGCGATTGTACCCTTTGTTATTTGTCAAAGGTGTTGAAAACATGTCCACACAAGAAGCTGCACGTGGATGTTTATGCAGACATACTTTCTTTTATTACACTTCCCTTTATTGCATTTCACAGATGTGTGTGTGTGTGTTTTAACAAACTGAAGGCAAGACCCTCCACCAGCACAAAGATTATGACTCACTTTATAACAATGGTCTGGAACTGAACCTCCAATATCTCCAAGGTAAGCCCGTAGCAGATTTATTAATAATTGCCAAAACTTGGAAGCAACCACAATGTTCTGAAGTGGGCCAACGAGTACATAAAAGTGGTATATCCAGATAATGGAACAGTATTCAGTGCTGAGAAGGAATGAACTCTCAAGCCATGAAAAGACGTGGAGGAAACTTAAATGTGTATTATGAAGTGAAACTGCATGATCCCAACGATGTGACCGTCTAGAAAAGGGCAAAAAACTATGGAGACAGTTTTGATCAGTGGTTGCCAGGGGTTGGGGATAGGCAGGGGACAAACGGGGGAGGAGACACGAATGGGTGGATCACAGAGAGTTTTCAAGGTAGTGAAACCAGTGTGTATTATATCACAACGACTGTCCAAACCCAGAGAATAGACAACACCAAGACTGAACTTTAATTAAACTACAGACCTTAGTGATTATAATGTGCCAACACAGATAGGTTCACAAATTGCAACAAACGTTCCATGCTGGTGAGCATGTGTAAGGCAGGAATATATGGGAAATCTCTGTGTCTTCTGCTCAATTTTGCTGTGAACCTTAAACTGCTCTAACCAACACCCCCCCAAAATCTCAATTATTTTTTAAAAAGGTATTAATGGGCATGAATTAAGGGCTCACTTAAAAAAAAAGAATCTCTCACATATATTCTTTGAAGAAATGTAACTATTAGAGCTGATAAAAAATCCATACAGAAAATGGGTAAGTAAAAATTTTTCTTGCTGGGAAAGAAATGAACAATTAAGAACAAGCTACCTGCAACTGTTTGCTCGTGAGCTACCCATGCCCACCTCACAGGTGTTAGTTCCCTCTACTGACCTGCTCCATACATAGTACTAGTCAAGGCATCTCAAGTGCCCGCCACCACAAGTTTTCCCAGAAGAGTAGCATTTCTGCACTGAGATGTCACCTCCTCTGGCCTTTAGGATGTGTAGCAAGGACCTGTCTTTCTCCCCACCCCTCCTCTTTAACTGACTCTGATTAATTTTCGGCCAGTATGAAGGACATGCTGCTGGCTTTTCACGAAAGAGTGTTGAGAGACCTGGCTCTGCATTTGGGAAAAAATTAAGTTAGAGTCCTACTGTTCACAAAACTATTCCAGATGGATTAAGGCTCTAAACATTTAAAAATGTCCATTATGAAAGCATTAGAAGAATATATAGGGGACTATGTTTATAATCTTGGAAAAAGGAGGCCTTCTTGAGTCAGACACAACAAAAAAGTCATACTGTGGAAAATTATTTATGATGCCTTTGATGTAGTCCAGTTTCCCAAAGTTAAAAGACAAGGCCAGGCTTAGAAAAAATATTTGCCACAGGACAAAGGATTAGTATTCAGGAAAAAAAAGTAACTATAAATTAATAAAGACTTTTGTTGAAAAAAATGAGAAGATATTAAGAGCTAATTCACAGAAAAGAATAAAAATGCCTCACAAACAATATGAAAAGCTGCCTAGTAAAGAAAAAATATGAAAGTAGTAAGACGTTTTCTTTAATAGATTGGCAACTAATTTAAAGGTCAAGTTTATACAGCGCTCCGAGTGTGTGGCTTGTTCACCAGAGACCCTGCTGGTGAACCACTTCAGTCTCCGTCACACACGCCTACAGTCTAACAATTCGGTTTGCCTCTAGTGACTGACACATGCACGCGGATGCTCCACTGGAAGTTCTGGCTATCACACTAGTTATAACACGAGAAATTTCAGAGTATCAAAGTGAGTCATAAAACAGTCCACTCTGGAAAACCTGCCAAAAGGAGATTACAAAATATCAGACTTGAGTCTTTCTCCCGTAATTAGAGTCGAGAGAAAGATCTGAGGAAGGAGTTCTTTGGAAAGAGCTGCTGTGAGACCCCCACACAGCCCCTCTCCCCTGTTGGGGAAGAGCGGGAATGCCACCTTCTTGCCTCACAAGAGAGTTTTCGGTGAGACCCACGGGGAGTTTCAGAGGAGCCCTCCGCAGTTAAGGAAGCACAGAGAGCAGGTGTCCAACTCCGACCCTGGGAATCCAGAACAGCGGCAGGCGGCTAGCTGCCTGGTGACCAGGGAGTGGAGGACAGTCGTGGCTGCACTGAAACTGGCCCAGCCTCCCAGAGTCTGCGGGAGCCAAGAGTGCGAGACGTCTTCACGGGCTGGGGGTGTCCACGGGCAAGAATGAGCCAGTCCCAGGCTTGTCTTATGTCTAGACCACTAGTGGTGTTTGGAGGGGGTGCCATGACCTCGGGTGGCAGGACTGGAGGGGAACACTGGCCCCCAGGGGCCGAGAAGGACTCAGGGACGGGGGCCTCTGAAGAGCACCCCATGAGAGCGTCAGCTCTGACACGCTGCCAGGCCTAGAGAACAAAAGCTTTCTTACCACAGTATCAGTCACGAAGACTTTCCTGTCCCCTCTGCCATCCTCGTACCTCCAACCTCAGGAAAGCACGGCAAAGAAAGGTGCCAGTGTTTTCCAAGATGTTTTAGATAAAAACACCCAACAACTTTCACTACAATTCATATGGTGTGATTCAGTTTATATTAAGAAATACACTTCACCCTGGCCAGGTGGCTCAGTTGGTTGGAGCACTGTCTCATACACCGAAAGACAGTAAGTTTGATCCCCAGTCAGGGCGCATACCTAGGTTGTGGGTTCGATCCTTGGTTGGAGTGTGTATGAGAGGCAACCAATTGATGTTTCTTTTTCACATTGTTATTAATCTCTCTCTCTTCCTTCCTTTCCCTAAAAAAATCAATAAACATATCTACACATTTAATCTCCACACATGTTTGAAGATTAATAAAGAGAAAAGAAAAACAATTCATGAATATTTATGTATATGAACATATATAAAATAGTCTTCAGAAAAACACAAGAATTGATAAGAATGGTTACCTCTGTAAAGGCAGTAGTATGGGGGAACAGTGTCAAACAGGAAATTCAATTCATGCATATTATTTTAAAAGACAAGAACATAGTCATGTGTTCCATGAATAATTAAATACATTTTTTAAAAAAAGACACTGTTCCCAGGAATAGATTCCATCTATCAGTCTTAATCCACTAACCACAGATCAGCAAGGACGCAAGCCCACGTGTGGGCTGGGTTGTATAACTGTGCATTTGCCTTTTTTTGGCTTTTCCTACAACATGTTCCTATTGTAGTAAAGTCTGCCTCTGGGGCTTGGATGTCACCCATCGACCTCACACAGGTTCTTCTCAAAGTAGACAAGATTCACAGCTGAAGTTACATTGTTTTCTTAATTTTAATAAGTCCTTTTTGTGGTTTCCTCTATCAGAGAGAGTAGGAGGAAACAGGACTGTGTCAAAAGAAAACTAAGACATCCAGAAATAAACTGGCACATGGAGAAGAAAACCACTGAGTGGTGAATAAAAAGGAGAGTAGGAGAACTTGAAGTTGTTAAGGTAAAGAGCCCTCGTGTGTGTGTGTGTGTGTACACATGTGCACACATTTGTGTACATACACAATTCACTTTGAAGCAGGAGAAACAAAGTACTAAACCACAGCTTCTAAAATCCAGAGACAAAAACAGTACTTTGGTTACAGACCAACTATCATAGAAGAGCTAATAATTAGTTTGAAAAAACCGGCTAAGAAAATCATGGGTTTTGAAAATGAATGGTGTAAAAACTATCAATTGCTGAGAAAATGGTGATGTTCTCTTTCACACTATTGCAAAGGGATAGCAGTCTGCATGTTGTAGCATTGCTCCCTTAAATCCATCTTATTTCTATGTCATTGGCACAGGAATTGGTACATTACAGGATAGTCTTTATATTTTTAAATTGTTGGAAAACAGAAAACACAGTATTTCGTGACATAAAAATTTCAAGTCCATAAATCAAGTTGTACTGGAACTCTGCCACATGACTTTGTTTTTTGTGTTGTCTATGGCTGCTTTCACGCCATAAGGGCAGGGCTGAGTAGCTGCCACAGAGAACCCTATGGCCCTCAAAACCATGTGACCCTTTACAGACAAAAAATGATCCAGCCCCTGTTCTAGACCAAATGAACCGTTTTTACTCCCATTTGCACTAGGCCAGGGGTGTCAAACTCATTTTCACAGGGGCCACATTAGCCTTGTGGGTGCCTTCAAAGGGCTGAATGTAATTTTAGGACTGTATAAACGTAACTACTCCTTAACAGTTAAGCGAGAGCTCGGCACCATCAGCAGGTAGAAATGAGGTACCAGGCTGGATAAAACAAGGTGGAGGGCCAGATTCAGCCCGAGGGCCTTGTGTTTGCCACCAGTGCATGAGGTGAACATCATTACTGATAGTTGCGAAAAGCTATCATTCAGCTCCTTGTATACATTTGAATGATATCAGCTGCTCAGAGACGGTAAACTCCTCCATCAGCCCATCTAGTGCTTACTCAACTAGACTTCCTGGGCTCAAGCCACTTAAAACACTCCTTGACACTGTCCATGGGACGCAGAAGGTCCTGATAAATATGTAGCTCCAAGATTGTAAAAATACTCACCAGTGGTAAAAGGACAACACAAAAAAGTAGCCCAGAAATTATCTCCCACACCCCCACAGCTTTTACCAGCTTAGAGTATACGAAATTTCATTATAATTCACATTAAACTATACTTTAAAAATAACCATTTTTATGCCTATACACAGTAGTCCCCCTTCTCTTTGAGGGATACATTCCAAGCCCCCCATGGATGCCTGAAAGTGTGGATAGTAGCAGACCCCACAGACACTATGATTTTTCCTATACATACACACCTGTTCATGCACTTAAAGGAAAGACCTCATGGCTCTTGGGCATATCCAAATTGCCAGCATCACTACTCTCGCACTTTGGAGTCGTTATTAAGTAAAATAAAGGTTACTTGGACACAAGCACTGTGATACAACAGTTGTTGTGATAATCAGGATGCCTACTAAGTGACCAACAGACGGGAGCATGTACAGTGTGAATACCTGGGCAAAGGCAGGACAGAACAGGAAGGCGCAAAGTTTAACCCCCCTGCTAAGAAGGGTGCGAAATTTGAAACTTACGAATTGTTTATTGCAGAATTTCCCATTTAATATTTTTAGACCATGGTTGATAAGTAACTGAAACTGCAGAAAGTGAAACTGTGGATCAGGGGGGACTACTGTGTTATTCTGTATACGCTGAAGTCCCACGTAAAATTACGAAATTAATTTAGTTTGAAGATAACTTATTTATAACATCCTTTATTCATAACTATATTATCAGCCAAATCAGCTTCAGGAAAAACAAAAGAAAAAAACTAACCAGACAGCAGTCATACTTCTCTTTCAGTATTCTGATTGTCCCTCAGCATCACTCAACACTCCTACCTGCCCCTCAAAACTATCCTTCCCTCATACAGGTACACAGGCATAACCCAGAGATACCGCAGGTTTGGTTCTAGCCCACCACAATAAACTGAGTCCTAATCTTTTTGTTGGTGGAAGATCTTGCCTTCAATTTCTAGCAGCGCAACAAAGCAAAGTACAATAAAATGAGTATGCATGTACTCAGAATCACCCCTTCTCTCAGCTCACTAATACCATTTATGCCCAATAGTATCTTGAGCAATTCTGTTCCAAAGCCTTTTGGTTGTGCTTTGCACCCATCTAACTCACTTTCCCTTTGATTCTCCAGCAAAGCCAAGGCGGCATTTAGAACATCATTGAGCAGGTTTTCCTCCCAAGTTCATAGATCAGCCCTTAAATTTGTAAAAGCAGAGTCATCTATGGGGAAATATGAAATAAAGAGCAAGAACTTGGCACTGTGTCCTGGAGCCTAGAGATCACACACTAGGATTTCAGAGCTGCTTCAAATGAATCATCTTGGCCATCCATGGCTCTATGGGAACCTACTGGAAACAGTGCCAAAAGGAAAAGTTTGCATTGACACAGATCTTCCAGTTGTACAAAAGTTCAATTTCTCATTTTAAACAAATAGGCAATCACTAACATGAGTTTTGTTTTTATGAATCAATTCCCTCAGCCTGGATCAACTCGGAAAAAGTAGGGGAAAACGGAGTTTCTGGTTTTATAAAACAGACACACTTAATGCTGGTGACCACATCAAGGCTCTGTCTCCTCCTGTGACATACCTAACTTGTGGGATGTTTTACCTGCTTCCTCTGAATATTTATTGAACACTTTGTGTGCCGGTGATTTGTTAGGAACTGTAATATACATGTATATAAATTCAATGGAGCTGAGTTCACTCTATTGAGGAGTTTTAACTTGCTGGATAAACAAGTTATATGTGAAATAACAGAAGACCAATATAAAACCAAATCTGCCAAAAAAAAAAACCCCACATAAAAATAAAATTACATTTAAAAAGAACAAACCAAATCCACCAAATGACCAAATGTGTGTGAAGCACAGTGAGAGAGAGTTGCCAGGGTGCTGGTGGGCAGCGTGGGCCGATGTATAACAGCTCCGGGACATAAGAAACGATCGGAGCTGAGTCTGCGAGTGTGAATAGAATCCAGCTGAGAAGAAGTCCCACAAATGAAAAGACAGGAAGGAACAAGGAGTATCTGACAATAAATAAGCCACCTTAAGGAACCACCATCCATACTTATATTCGTGACCAGAGAACCAAGTGACTCCTGACTATGATAAAAGAATATCACCTGAGGGCTTGATGGCCAGAGAGTTAAGACTGGATAAGGATGTAAAGGGAAGACTCTGAAGAGGATGATATCAAGAAAGTATATATGATCTTCCTTTTGATTGCACAAGTTGAATCAGAAGAAAGAAAATTATGAGATAAGGCAGTGAGTTAGCAAGTTAATACATGATAAGCCATGAGTTTAGATACACTGAAATTTACATGAAAGAAAAAGAAGAGAAAAAAATTGCAAACATCCAAGACATGAGCTCTGGTGAACATAGATAAGTGGTTTCTCCCCTTGCCTTGCCCTGAGCGCTAACCATCCACACGTGGTCAGGAAACTGGTTAGTAACAGTAAATGATTACAATGATGGCCAGTGCACAGGAATCTCCTAAATTCCTATTTATGCTTTCACAGATTAATATGCAATTACAGTCTTCACACTTGATACATAAATTATTATATCTAGAATACAAGTAATCTATCCACAGTATATTTGGCAATTCTCTATAAAATGCAACACCTTGTATGGATGATGAAGAAGGGGCTCTATAGAAATTAACCCCGCAGGGTAATCTGATCATGAATTCCTGGCTGTGCAGGTCACGGTAGGTAGTCACACCCCAGGCATGTAACTTTTTAGTAAAAGGCTTACCTTGGCCTCAAGAAAGCCCAATCCATTGTTTTTGTGCATCTATGTTAACACACCTTGAGAGAGAACACATAATCTTGTTAACCATCCTGTAATCTCATCCCCACCTTGCCTTCTCCACTTCCATACATAAAAGAAACTGCAAAATTGTCATTCTCCAGAACATTTGAGATCTTGCTTCCCAGCATTTGTCATCTGCTTTGGCTCAAGTTCTTATGAAAGTTCTTCAAGTTGACACTTGTTTTTCTAATCATACTAGGTAAGAGTTTACTGTACCAATTCTTTATACCCCACTTCTGCTTCTACATTCAGAGGTACCACAAAAGACCGGGAAAGGTCTATTCTCAAGTGCAGTCAGAAGTGCTGGGCCGATGGAGGGTCCCTGTCCTGATGGGGAAGGCCTTCAGGTCCCTACCAGCTCTCCCTATTCAAACGGTCCTTGGGAGACAGGAAGCACCTCTGAAACCAGCAAGCACACACCTTTTTCAAGACGTTTAGACACTCTCTCCATCTGTTCCCCTTAACAGCTTCCTTCTGCCGAGGCAAAAGGCTCCCATGTTATCTGGCTTGAGTTACTGCCAGTTTGTTTTCATAAAGATCACTATCTTGGCCAGACACTGGGAAATAAGTGAGACGACAAATCTGGTTTTGATGAAAAGGAGACATTAAATGGGGTGTTAGTATTACCCAGGGGACACGGAAACTCTGAAACTCCATTGCCTCACAGACTTCACACCCCTGCCAAAGGGATGGATCAAACACTACACAATTCTGCCTTTAAAAGCCAGCAGAGAAAAAAAGGATTGTCCAGAACTGTACAGACCTACTCATGGCCAGCCAGAAAAAGAACATACCCTTGTGCCCCATAGGTACATTTGCTTAAAAAACTATGCATGCAAAACCAGGGTATCCACACTTCTGAGTTTCCCCTAAGTCAAGTATTAAAACTAGACTATAATTCACATGTTAAACCAGAAACTAATAGAGTAACCAAATTTTGAGGCACTCAACAGGTGTAGAAGGTGTGATTTCGGATATTGAAGGTGTGATCTGAGAAGGTAGTGGTCTTGACCCTTACTGAGGCAGCCAAGACATGCTCACACCCTGCAGGCAAATAAATCCTCAGGAGGCCCACTGCACTAGTGAAAAAGGTCACGCCCAAATGGGCTGGGCAACAATGACACTACTACTTACTGTCAAAAGTCTTTATAACAAGCAAAAGTCTATTTCTTTGCAAGAAAAGGCCCTGGATATTCTGGTCAAGATGGCAGAGGAGGTAAATGATGGGTTCACCTCCTCCCACAACCACACAAAATTACAGTTTAACTACAGAACCACCATCACTGAGAACTGCATGAAGACTTGCTGAACAGAAGTCCTATAACCAAGGATATACAGGAGAAGCTACTTTGAGACAGTAGGAGGGGTGGTAGCATGGAATGGGCAGATCCCACCCCCACATGTGGCAGTTAAAAATTGGGAGAGATATTTTGTTTGTGGAGGTTCCCCCCCAAGAAGCAAGGGGTCCCAGCCCTACACCAGGTCCCAAAGCCCAGGGTTCCAGTTCTGGGAGTTGAAGTTTCCATAACTTCTGGGGATTGTGGCTAAGTGACATGAAGGGCTTCTGGAGGCCCAGGTGTTCCTCTTAAAGGGCCTGCACATGAATTTACTTGCTGATGAACTTACTCACTCTGAACTCCTGCACTGGGGTAGCAGCTCGAAAAGTGCCAGAGACATATAGGGAGGAACTGAATTGCCTGGCTAAAAGGCAATGGCCGGAAGGGAGGCTCTCCACCATTTTGTTCCTTTGCAGAGACCTCCCCTCACGGAGCTGGCAGGCAGGCATCAAGTCTGTCTCTGTCAACCTGGCTAACACCATTTGTCATGCCTTGGTGATTCCCTGAGACCCCACCCCACTGAACTTGCAGGCCCACCCAACCCACTTCCAGTAGCCTTTCCATACAAATAGCCTATCTTGGCTTGGGCTATGGACTTTACTAAAATGTCTCGAAGATTCACAAACCCCAAACAAGTGGCATCTGGCCTCAGCCTGCTCCATACATCTTGCTAAATGGCCCCAAACCTGGCACTAGTGGAAGATGGCCTTGGTTCACAAAGTGTCTCCAAGTGCCTCCAAGCCCGGCACAAGCAGCAACCATCTGAAGATCACTTTGTAGCTCATATCAGGTGGCCCTGGCCTGGGCACAGGCAATGGCTGACCTGGGCTTGCACCAGAGCCTCTCCCAGGAGGCCTGAGAATCAATACACTGGATGGCCAGCTTCAGACCATACCAGTGCACCACTCAACCACCTGCACAAATGACTTACCCAAAGGGCGGACTTGGCAGGTACCAGAATCTGCTAAAGTGAATCTGGGTCCATGTAGTCAGCCCCCGCATAACAGTTCTTCCAGTGTAGTCACAGCCAGTACTCATAGCCAGCTCTCACAGCCAATCAGACCTGAAGGTTAATCCCTCCCATTGACGTGCCAACAGCCATCAAGGTTCAACTACAATAGGAGGGCGCACAGAACACATACAAAAGACAAATCTGGAGACCTGGTTTAGGTGGCCAGGAAGACTGTGCCAAGATTCTTACTACCTAAGGACACTCTATCAAGACCGGGACATGTAACAGCTCTATTTAATACATAGAAACAAACGCAGGAAGGCAGCCAAAATGAAGAGGCAAAGAAATATGCCCCAAATGAAAAAAACAGAACAAAACTGCAGAAAACGAACTAAATAAAATGGAGACAAGCAATCTACCAGGTGCAGAGTTCAAAACACTGGTTACAAGGATGTTTGATGAACTTAGGGAAAGAGCAGATGAACTCAGTGAGAACTTTAACAAAGAGATAGGAACATAAAAATGGAGACAGAAAACATGAAAAAAGGACCAGTTGGAAATGAAGAATATGATAACTGAAGTGAAAAATACATTGAAGGAAATCAAGAGTAGATTAGATGAAGCAGGGGATCGAATCAGCAATTTGGAAGAAGAGGTAGAGAAAAATATCCAATCAAAACAGGAAAAAAAGAAAGAATCAAAAAAAAAAAAAGGATGGTTTAAGGGGCCTCTGGGACAACATCAATCATACCAACATTCACATCATAAAGATACCAAAGGGAGAAGAGAAAGAAGAAGGAATTGAAAATGTATTTGAAGAAATAATAACATAAAACTTCCCTTACTTGGTAAAGAAAACTGACATACAAGTCCAGGAAGTGTAGAAAATTTCAAACAAGATGAATCTAAAAAGGCCCACACTGAGATACATCATAATTAAAATGCTGAAGGTTAAAGACAAAGAATCTTAACAGCATCAGGAGATAGGTAGTTGGTTATCTACAAGGGAGTTCCCATAAGCCTGTCAACTGATTTCTCAACAGAAACTTTGCAGGCCAGAGGGATTGGCACAAAATATTCAAAGTGATGAAAAGCAAGGACCTATAACCAAGAGTATTCCACACAGTAAGGCCATCATTTAGAATCAAAGGAAAAAAAACTTCTCACACAAAAATCTAAAGGAGTTTATCGCCACCAAACCCATATTATAAGAAATGTTAAAGGGCCTTCTTTAAGAAGAAGAAAAAAAATATGAATAATAAAATGTCAATAACTACATATTTGTCCATGATTACTTTAAATGTAAATGGATTAAATGTTCTAATTAAAAGACATAGGGTGGTTGAATGGATAAGAAAACAAGACTCATACATACGCTGCCTCCAAGAGACTCAGCTCAGACTGAAAGTTACACACAGAATGAAAGTAAAGAGACAGAAAGAGATATTTCATGCAAATGAAAATGAAAAAATAGCTAGGGTAGCAATATTTATATCAGACAAAATAGATTTTAAAACAAAGGCTATAACCAGAGACAAAGAAGAATGCAACAATTACACTTCTGGGTATTTATCAAGAAATCTAAAACACTAAAGCAAAAAGACATATGCACTCCTTTGTTCATTGCAGTGTTATTTACAATAGCCAAGATATGGAAGCAACCTAAATGTCCATCAATAGACAGATGGATAAAGGAGAGAGGCGGTACATATATACAATGGAATATTAGTCATAAAAAAGAGTGAAGTCTTGCCATTTGTGACAACATGGATGGACCTAGAAGGTATTATGCCAAGTGAAGTAAATATGAACAAATACCATATGCTTTCACTTATTTGTAGCACCTAAAAAAACAAAATAAATGACTAAACAAAACAGAAACAAACTCACAGAGACAGAGGACATTTTGATGGTTGCCAGATGGGAAGGGGGTTAGGGGGCTAGGCAAAAACTGGGAGAGGATTAAGATGTGCAAACTGCCACTGATAACAACAGTCACAGGGATGGAAAGTACAGCACAGGGAACATAGTAGGTAATATTGCAATAACTCTGTGTGGTGCCAGGTGGGCACTAGACTTACCGGGGTGATCACTTTGTAAGGTACATAAAGGTCTAATCACTATGGTGTACATGTGAAACTGATAAAGTATTGCATCACAACTATAAATTAAAAATTAAAAAATTATTGTTAATAAAGCGTTGGATCAACAAGGCAAGGAGGAACTTTCCTAATGGAGCCCTCTGCACGGGTTTGATAATGCTTTCTCACCTTTATATTATACCTACCCCTACCCCAAGAGTCAACGGCCATTAAGAAAATCTAAAGGCAAAAGGGGTTTTCTGCTCTCAGTATAATCTGTGTTTTCGGCTTCCTAACTACTAGAAAGTCCCCAGTCTGTCAGCAAGTATAGCAAGTGTCATTTTTGTCACGTGACTGGTGAAAGAAAACCTGGCAGGGAACTAACATGCCTAACTCGGTCTTTACACAGGAGTTAGGCTACGCATGCTATTCTTACGCCTTCCAAGGACTCACAAAGGAGTTCATTCACCCCTTACAGATGAGACAACATACCATGTGAGGCTAACTGGCCAAGGTCACACAGCCAGTAAATGTTTGAACCAAATCCCTCTAACCTGGAGTCATCTTAATTTGAGATCCATGGGTTGTTAGTCTGGGGGCTGGGAGGGAAAATGGTCACATTTTACTTTTCGTTTACTTCTACCTGAAATGTCCCATTTTCCTTCAATTAGAAATACAGGCAACCAACCACAGTAGGTGGGACAGTACCTATGATGTTGTCATTAATAAAAATACATATATTTTAATAACACTTTATAACTGCTATTAATTTCAAAATATTGTCGATGTTCATCAGTTTGGAAATTGTAGTAGTCGTTAGATTCACTGCTAGAAATCGTTACTCATGCATTAGGACAGAAACACATACTACTCTCTCACAAATTTGTTTTCTTAAATATTTTGATAACTGTTTTACAATATAATTGGCTTCCTTTGTAGTCCTACTTATTTTATTCTGTGCATTTGAAACATACTTGTGGGAGGAGTTCCACAGACTTCTCAGCCTGCTAAAGGAACCCCTGGCATGAGGAAAGTATAAGAACCCCTGGTCAGATCCCAAAGCCCACGTCTCTTCATTTCTCCACCCAGCCTACTCACACTCTTTTCCTCCCTGGTCCTTCCTTTTCCCAGACTGTCTTAAAATGGTTCCTCACATAGAATTAAAAAAAAAAGCAGCATTTATTGAAGATTCAACCACTAAATCAATGAAAGCATTATTTGCGAAGTAGTACTTATATTTGTAAATTTGCATAGCTCTACATTTTTAGTCTCAAATTATCTTTATGTGTGATGGTCAAAACCCAATTTATCAAACATCAATTCAAAAAATATAAGTACCCCGATGTTCATTGCGGCAATACTAGTAGCAGCCAAGATGTCCATCAATAGATGAATAGATAAATAAGATGTGGTGTATATATATGCAATGGAATATTACACAGCTATAAAAAAGAATGAAATCATGCCATATGTGACAACATGAAAGGACCTAGAAGGTATTATGCTAAGTAAAATAAGTCAGACAGAGAAAGACAAATACCGTATGACCTAACTTATATGTGGCATCTAAAAAAATAAATAAACAAATAGACAAAACAAACCAGTAACAGACCCACAGGTAGAGAGCACAAGCTGATGGTTGCCAAAGAGGAGGGGGCAGGGGACGGGAATTTTTAAAGAAACCCAACTTATCATTTTGCTGACATGAAGAATGGCACGGGCCCTCCATTTACTGGAAATTCTACAATGGCCTAGCGACTGCCTGCCAGCATGCAACAATTTCCATCAGCAAGCAACGGCACAACTGGTTAAAACAAAAAGGTAGTGTCATAAAACAACGGTAAACTAATGCAGAGACGGCTGCTAAACTGTAGCCAAGATTCCCTGAGTATCAGGTTAACGTCTCCCTCTTACACTGGAAAATGCAAAGGCACAGCTCTCCCCTCATCCAGACTCAAGGGAGGTCTCGCGGGAGAGCACTTAGACAACATACCAGACGCTCTTGCATAATGGACGGGCACGGGCTTCCTCAATGAGAACAGGACAACAGAAATAAAGACAGCTTCGTTGCTGAATACGTTGGCATGAGGCACGCCTTCGTGATAGGTAATAGTGCAATTATAGGGTGTCATTGTCCTGATGTTGCCACCGACGAGTAGAAGATTAGAAGGAAAAAAACCCTATTTCAGATTTTTAATAGTGAGTCTTATATTAAAAAATTTTCCCTAAATCTTTAACGAGGCCCTTTATGTTAACTTTCTTTTCAAATGAATCTTCCATTCAATATACGCAAGAATGTGAATATTGTGGTTAGAAGGCTAAAGAATTTCTTTAATATAAAAATATCTTTTAATTGATTCAAATGGGCCATGATATCATTTCTTCCTCGGGCTTGTTCAACTCTGTTTTCTCGTTCCTAACAAAGAAATTCTTTGTGATTCCATGTTAAAAGCAAAGTGAGAAACTGTGGCCTCCATTATGCCCAGACGCACGGCCTGCCTGGTCAGCACTGCCTTCGGTTCTGTTTTCCTGTCACCAAGGAGGTTCATTTTGTGTGTTACTGGGTTGGCACCAGCTGATTCTCAAATACGGGCACCTTTGGAGAACAGCCACAACTGAGGGCCCTCAGAGGGTCTCTAGCTTTGTTATGAAAAGATTGTCGTTAAACAGCCTTACCGGGCTACATCACTTAGTTCAGCTGTCGAGAGTTTTGAAAAGTCAAATGTTTAGCACATGCAGCATAGATAATAAAATCACAGCACACAGGAAGTCAGATACAGGCTGGGAGTCATGTTTTTAGCCAAGGGACTGCATTTCATTCAACTCCAAAGGCTGTTTGATTCCCTGCGTTACCAAGGCCAGAATTCTGCTGGATTTCTAGGTGAATTTGACAGGGGGCTGGCCCATGCCTTCCAGGGGGGCCTCCTCACAGTGAGTGAGCCAACGAGGACCAGACCCATCTCAGGGCAGATGCCTCACACTTACAGATTCCTCAAGAGATCTTACTGTGTGCAGGTTCCTGCTTGAATATGATTTCTTAAATCTGTAGGTACGAGATCTCTGGGCAGAGGGCACTTGGGATCTGTCTAATCTTGTATGCCTCAGAGTGCAGGCAAAGGAAGCCCAGGGTGCCCTTGGCCCAAGGTGTGAACAACCACCTGAATCAGGGCGAAACACGTCTCTAAAATCTTGAATCTTTACCCTACCTTTGTTTCCTCTTAATTGTCTCAATTTAAGCCAATTAAAAGAATGTGATTATTAGTCAGGAACTCTTCACTACTTACTAGATAAAAACTTTTCTCTTCAAAGCACTTTAGAAAAGTAGGCTCCAGAGTAGACTGCTGATGATCCTCCCATTCTATTCAATGCTAGATGGTGGAAGCTGAGCTATTTCTGCACAGCTGATTGCACAGTGATGAGAATCCCCCACCCCTACATCATACTTGCAAGAGCTACATTTTCATCTGTCACTCAGCTGTGCCATGTCTACTTGCCATCTGCAGACAAAAGTAAGTATGCTTTTTAGGAAGACGTGCAAATTCCCTATTTCAACACAGGTAGCAAAAATTTGACATGGTGAGATCTTTAATGAACAGGACATACAGCATGGTTGAAATATCATTATTTATATTGAAATATCATTCTTTATAATGAAAATTAATACTGAAAGGAAAGTTGGGTGTTTGCTAATTACATTTTCTCTCCTTCTGATATTAGGGTATTATGCAGATTTTAGAAAGGCATTCAATTTATAATGGGGATGAATGATGGGGAGAGAAAAAAAGGCATAATTTACTTAGTTGGAAGTAAACAGAAATATGAAAAACATACCATCTCAAAACCAGAAAGGAACTTAAAAGATCAATTGTTCCAAAAAACTCTTGTTTCCTGACCAAACCAAGACTCAAATAAATGACTTACTCAAAGCCACTGTGTTCACGTCCAAGGAACATAAGCTGTGTACACAGATTTCCTTGGTTACTGATGATCTTTCCACCCTACCTTACTATCTATGTTTTATCAAGACACAGAGGAGTCAACCTTTCAGTCACTGCTGAGTCACCTTTCAAATTCTTTTTGAATACTATTGAATTCTTCGTCTTGCATCCAAGTTAAGTCTGCATTTAACCTACAAATTTTAGCATGAAATTCTTTGACTAAATGAAAGAAATTCACACATCTTATAGTTCCTACCAGCAAGAGCACCTGTGATCTGATCTTAAGATAATAATCTGTTAAATTTCTAGGGACCTCTCCCATCCTGGCTCAACAAAAGGAGAGGGCAGACCGAAACATGAGACAGCTCTTCTTACCTCAGTCCCGGTTCGCAATAAGCAGGGCTCCCGAGTGCAGGAGCTTCTGTTTCCGTTCCACAACCCAAGATTACTAAGAACAAACCCATGCCTTCCCTTGTGAGAGTGATTTCATTGTAAACATGTAAGATATAAGGAAGATTCAGTTGGCTGCATTTTTTAAATTATCAATTCCTTTTAGCGACACGGAGAGATAAGAGGAATGGCTCTCAGAGCAGTGTCCAAACCAGCAGCCTTAACAACTCCTGGAACTTGTTAGAAGTGTACACTCTTGAGCCCATCCGAGACCCACTGAATCAGAAACTCGGGGGATGAGACACAGCAACCTGTGTTTTATAACAAGCTCTCCAGGTGATTCTGAAGTAAACTGAAGTTTGAGAAAAACTGAACTAGAACGTTCCAAATGCTACATTGGCCTGTGTTGATGGACTGATAACCCTGGCACACAGACATGCGTACAATATCTGTGGTTCTTAATGCTTTCTCTTCGGGGGTCCTGAAACTCGTACAAATCATCAGGCTGATCCAAGTTAGATCACTTTCTGGCAACTCTCTACTTCAGACGCTGCCTAAAAGTGAGTCATTTTCCAAAAGTATGGAGGAGTTTTATGAAGACAGATTTTATGACTCAGTTTTCTATTGTTTAATGGACAACTGGTTCTATCCATTACAAATTAGATTTTGCCTGCTTTTCCCCAAAGACAGAAACTTTAACTTAAAACAAAGAGAGAAATAGGCAACAGTGACAGGAGGATGCACTCGGCTCTGCTGTAACTTACGAGAAGTTGGCGTGATCAGTGGGCTCGGTACACACGGTCACTGCCCCGTCAAGGGGGGCATTCTATCATTAAGGGCCCAAGTCCGGCACTAAATAAGATGGAAATCTGGATAAACGATAGAATTTCCTGGTGTTCCTAATGCAGTAAAGGAAAATGAAATCAGATTTTTAAAAACATTTTTGTTAAGAAGAAAGGTGAAAAATGCCAAGTTATCAGAATCAACAAATGCTTTTACTTTAAAAATAGATACGAACTACAAACACTGATGAAACAACCCCAAGATGACAAGGATAAACGGAGAGACCGACAAGGTTCAGGGACTAGAAGACTTACTATAGTTAAAATGTCAATTCTCAAGTTGATTTACAGATTTAACACAATCTCAATTAAAAAAATCCCACCAGAGTAAAGTACAGCACAGGGAATACAGGCAATAATTTGTAATGACTGTGTACGGTGCCCAGTAAGCACTAGAAATATTGGGGAGAATGCTTTGTAAAGTATGATTCTCTAGCCACGATGCTTGACACCTGAAACTAATACAAAATAATATTAAATCTAAACTGTAATTCAAAGATAAATTAATTTTAAAAAACCCCAGCAGATTTTTTTGAACTATAGACAAGTCATATAAACTTTACATGAAAAGTCAAAATAGTTTAAATTGGTAAAGCAATTTTGATTTAAAAAGAAATCTAGGGGACTCACACTACCCTATTTTAAGACTTGCTATAATATTGGCAAAAGGACAGACACACAGATCAATGAACTGAATAGTCCAGAAATAGAAGCAAACAAATACTATCAACTGATTTTTGACAAAAGTACAAACACAATTCAATGGGAAACGGTAGTCTTTTCAACAGATGATGCTGGAACTGCTGGAAATCACAAGCAAAAAATGAAGCTCAGTGTATACTGTATAACTTAAACAAAAATGAACTCAGAAGGTAGCACTGACCGAATTGTTCCCTCTCCAGCTGCTTAGGAACCCCGCATTTACAGAGAAGGGGACCACTCTCTTGTCTTTCGTATGTATTTATTTTTTAAAAAGCATTTACAAATGGAAGCATCTTGTTTCTTTAAAAATAAAGGGCAAGAGAGATATCAGCAGGAAAGTCAGACCAAAAGTGGGTTGCTGTTGTTTTTTAATTGGGACCAGCAACAAACTTTCAAGGTAAGACAGCCACTCTTTTTGGGAAAGCAACCAGATAACCAAAAACGACCACACGATTTTCTTCTCTATATAGAGCACTTCCATTTGCAAAGGAAATTCATTTGTAAAGCACTCAGATCTAACTTGTCAAGTAGTCACTTGACATCTTCTATGGCTATTTTCAGCTCTGTTTTAAAGCACTAAGAAGGCCTTGGACAATTTTCCATCTCAAATGTCTTCTCCCTCCTCACCCCTCAACACCTCTTCTACTCTTCTCGTTATGTTTTGGGCTTTTTGAGCAATTAATGTTTCTATCATCCTGGGGAACTTACAAATAATTTCAATTAAAATATAATCCTGCAATTTGATGAGAGACATCAAATTTCATGAGAGACAAATATTATGAGAAGACTTAAGTTTTGTTATAGCTTTGTGATTTTTTTGTGAGTCAAATATAAAGCCTTAAAAAATCTGGAGGGGAAGGGAGAAACTGCAGACAACTGTAGCCGAACAACAATAAAGTAATTAAATAAATGAATATATATATGTAGCCCCTGCAACTCTACTAGGATATGTATCTTTTCTCAAAACATTAAAACAACCTAATATTTTAGTAGCTTCTTTGGCAGCCAAATTGCATTATTGATTTATATTGAGTGTACAATCAACTAAAATCTTAAGCCCATTTCCTACATACTATTAAACTACTCCTTTTTAAAAGATTACCCCCTGTTCCTCAATGAGAACATTTATATCTATAAATCTACGTCTGTTCTAACTTTCCTGCTGATATCTCTCTTGACCTTTATTTTTAAAGAAACAAAACAAAACAAAACAAAAAATGACTATTTTTTCCGAAAGCACAGCACATTCAGTATTTGGAGTACTGCCACTTCACATCTGGACATCTCTCAAGTTGAAATTCAACTTGGTGAAATGTGCTTTGCTTAAATAATTTTGAAAGCAAATAAGAAACAAACTTGGCTTTATAGACGCATACTTCTTTACCTCTGCCCTCAAGCTATAATCTTTCCAGTCCATTATTTTTCTTCAACCTGAATTCTTAAATGTTGGAGGCTAATAACTGAGCTACTAAATACTTCTCGCACCTTACCTTTTACCGGAGATAAAGAAAAAGACCTAGGAGACAGATGCAATTCATTTTCATGCAGTTGAACATCTGTTACTGGATTAAGCCACAAAAGGTAAAAAAAAAAATTCTTTCTAGAAGAAGAATCACTTGACAAAATAATCACAAGATTCCTCAATCTTCAAAGTATGTAAACAGTTTTCAATTTAACAGCATCATTTATATTTCATTTTCAATCTTCTAATAGGAAATATAGCAAAAGTACCCATTTATTATGCAAACAAGGATTTCTTTTGGAAAGGCATGTGGATAGATGTTTGAGTGGCTCAAAATGTACTTGTTAAAAATTGTTAGTGCTGATCTAAACTCTTAATTTCAGACCAAATTTAAGGGCAGCCAAAGTAGTGGTTACAGACCCCAAATGAATGTGCCAGCAATCAAACACCAATAAATTACAACACTCCAACGTCAGACACAACTATTGTTCCGTGTCTCACGATGCCTGTCACATGGGCAACGGGTTTCTCTTTCATTTCACCTAACAGCGGGGCCCTGGATAAAGAGACCGGGAACACAGATACATTGAATTCAGCTGAATGCATTCTTGGAGGGCCTACTACTGTATTCAAGGCACTCCAGTGACTCGAGCACAATGGTGGAGGGCAAATACAGTCGTTACCATCAAATAACGCAGTCCGATTGGATGGGGAGGGGAGACACAAATGCAGTGCAGCACAGTGTTTAGTAGAAGGCCATTAGGACAAACATCAACGAAGTGACAAGCAATGTGCTGATACAGATCACTCCTGATTTCAAGAAGCAATTGCTTCTAACCAGATTTCGTGGAGTACAGGCCACCTGATACACATGACGGAGAAACTGAGGTGGGAGAGGGGCACAGGCAAAGGTTTTGGCCGGGGAGTAAGAGAATCAAGGCTACACTTCAGGAAGATTCATCGGATGGCAGCGTGTAGGACAGGCTGAGAGTGGGCAGACCGAATGTTAAGCAGCTAGCATACTGGCGTCAAAAAAAAGTAGATAGGGAAAGTCATCCACAGAGGAAGGACAGAGAAATTTTAAATGTGATTGACATTTTAGGACCTGGGGTCAGTAATTTTAAAAGTGAAGGAAATCCTGAAATTGGAGGGAAAGACTGGAAAATTGGAAAAAGAGCTTTTTTGGAACAGTTTTAAGTTTACAGAAAAATTAAGGGGGAAGTACAGATATTTCCCATATATTCCCCATCCCCACTTCCCAGTTTCCCTTATTATTAATTAACATCTTGGGCTGGGGTGGCTCGCTCCTGCTGTTGCGTACTCTGTGGGTTCTGCTTTGGTGTATGTGTAATGACGTACATCTGCTCTTGTCAGTACCACAGAGAAGGCTTTCCCTGCCCTACGAGTCCCGTGTCCCACCTATTCTTGCCTCTGTCCCTCCCCCGAGTCCCTGGCAACCACTGATCTCTTTGCTATCTCCATAGTTTTGCCTTTTCCAGAATGTCATACAGTTGGAATATGTAGCCTGTTCAGGCTTGGCTTTTTAAGGTGCCAGCTGGCCTGACAGCTTTGACTGACTCTTTCACTGTGTCAGATCAATATTTCTGTGACTTATGTGAAAGATGAGGCACTAGCAAACTTCAGCGCTATGAATACACTTTTATAAGGAATTTTAGCAATGTTAAACATACTCACAAACCTATTTAAGTGTTTAATATGCAAGATTTCATCCTATAAAGAGTATTTATGGCAGATAGAACTGGTTCAAGTCCAGAGCTTTCTCTTCCTGCCCTGACCCTGAGTAAGTTAATCTCTGAAAATACAGGGGTTTTTAAAAAACTGTGTTTCGGGAACAATACCATGTTCCTCAAAGGAGTGCTGTAAGGACTAACTAAGGTAATATGATTAAAATACTTAACAATGCCTGGAATAGAGGAAGCACTCACTAAGTGGCAACTATGAATTGTTTCATGATCTCTTTTCTACCAAAAAGAAGCATTCAAACTTATAAGACTCATATATATATATAGCAAATAGTTGTTAGAGGAAAAATATGTTTAATGAAAATTATGACATAGATTACTGAAGAATCTAATAAGCTGAATATCCACATCCTTACTTAAGGCTAGTAACATCTGAGAACCCTCCAATCTCCCTGTAGTTCTAATTAGCTTTTCCTTTCCTAATTCAATAGATGATATCACATCTTCAGAGTTGGTTTCTTTAGAGACTGACACCAAGAAGCCCAAGTTATGTCTTAAAGGTTACCAATAAAGAAAGCAATTAAAAGGTTTTGATTTCACAGACTAGAAAATGAGCTACTAAAACAGAAAGGTTAGCATGAGTCAGCTCGGCATGGAGGGGGGACCAGGAGCACATGAAGCACAGGGCCGCTTAGGGGGGTTAAGTTTTCCCTTTAATGCTACAGAAGACTTACCCAAAGTATGAACTTCACACTTTGAATCTGCCTTACTCTCTCGGTGTTTGGGTACCCAGCAACTATCTCAGGATAGGACTCAGGACCCTCTCCTGTAATAGCAAATTTTATCTTTTGGCTAATGGTCAAGTTCTACTAAAATTTCTGTCTTCAGATAGTATGTCTTTTTACCTCTCACAGACAATGAAGATGAGAATGAGAAGAGTCCATCTCTGACGCCCCTTAGAGGTGACCTGAAATGTATGTTCTTGCCCTAAGGATTCTATAAAAGGAACCTATCCCAATCGTCTCTGTACATTCACTCAAGGAAGACTTCTTTTATTGCTGTTACCAACACTACACTGGAAAACTTCCTTGGAATATACTGGGTGCTCAGTAAATATTTCTTGAGTGAATAAATGGGGCCTGAAATGATAAGAACTAAAATGGGAGAGAGGAAAGGAGCTGAAAGCAAGTTGATTAAAAGCTACAAGCCCAGAGATCAAGAAAAAACCCGTGCGGCTCTGGAGGGCAGATCATCGCAGGAAGCAGCGGAAAGTGGACTTGGAATGTCAGTTAGAGGTTTGGCAGCAAAATCTGCTGATCCAGTCCTACAGTTCCCCAAGCTTATTATTTAAGAGGATTTGTTTAAATAGAAGAAACTACCCTAAGGAAATAGCACCCATAGAATGCAAGTCTCTTCAAACCCTCCCTTACTCCCCTCTGGGAGAAGCCCTGCACCTTTCTCCTTTTACCATCACAGATTTATTACTAATAACACGAACAGCAGCAACCATTTCTTGCCTGAGAAAGCCAGTGATGGGAGTAGGAAGAGCCTTTGCTGCTGAGACCTACTTTTCTTTCTATCTCTCATCAGCATTTCCCCATCACTGCCCCTGTGCTCAGCAACCGACGCACTTTTGACAGGAATCATCATTAGTTATGGGATGAGGTCTTCACTACACAAATGTTCAGACTTAATACTTAGTTAAACATTAATTGAACTCTTTCTATGGACCAGGCACTGTACTAGGCTTAGAAGTTGGTTCACTCCCCCACTGTGCCTGGCTTCCAGAGTGGCAAGCTTCTTAAGCAATTTGAGCACTGTTTTGAGGATTAAATAAGATGATATGTGTAAACTGCATGGCACAGGGTCTGGTATCACTCATACACTAGACAATAATTGCCAAGGGCATACCTTGTGCTGTCCCTGGGCACACACTGCAAGCAAAGACACGGTCCTATTCTTACGGGATAGAGCTTTTCTGAGGGAGCCATGTAGCCTCTATGAGCTTGTACCATGAGACTGAGCATGATGGGAAGGCTCCTCTAAGGACACGAGCTTTAACATGAAATCCGAAGGATGGTAGGCAGTAGCCAGGGAGAGGACACTTTAGCAGCTGGGGTCTTAGGTGTGGGCTTTAATGTGGGAAGGGTCCACCTAAGAGACAGAGAGTGGCCTTATGGCTGGGAGTTAGGCGGTGGCAATGGCTGGAGATAGATGAGTGAGGCAGGATCAGATCACAATGAACTTTTTTTTTAATCCTCACCCGAGAATATGTTTGATTCGAGAGAGAGAGATCCCTGTGTTGCCTCCCATATGCACCCCGACTGAGGATCGAACCCTCAACCCAGTTTGTGCCCTGAGAGGAATCAAACCTACATCCTTCTGGTGTACGGGAAAACACTCCAACCAACTGAGCCATCCAGCCAGGGCCACGCTGGGCCTTTAAGGTCACATTAAAGAGAGGTTTAAGAGTCAGAATCGATACAACGTGGGCTCTCTTGAATCCAAAGGGTGGACTCCCAGGCTATGACATTGAGTGGACGATGGTGCATTTCACAAGAAGAGGATTTGGAGAAGACCGAATTTGTGGTTTTGCTGTTGGGGGAAGGGTTGTAGTGGGGGGGTGTTACAAAGTCAGGAGTTTGGATGTGAACCTTTAAAGTTTGAAATAGGACCCAGGCACAGAGAAGGTTGAGGGTGCAATGATCTGGGGCTCACACACAGATCTGGGGCTCAGGGAAGAGTGTTCAGGAAATCTCACCGACGTCCATCTGCAGCACAAAGAGAAAGTACAGACTGAGGAGAGCAGCAAGCCTAGGACTGAGCCTGGAGGGATGGCCACATGTAAATGTTGGTTACACAGCGTAGCTAGCACACTAGCACATGTGGGGGAGAGTGGCAGGGGGGTAGTTGTAATGACATGGACCAGATAGGTGAAAAGGGCCTTATCAGTAGATAACTGAGCAGTAGGGAGGCAGAGTAACGAGGTTTCTTGCGCTCACCCACTTTGAAGGCACTCAGTTAAGCTGTACCCAACTATTTTTGCCTGCCCCTATCACCAGGATAGGAGTTGTCAAACAGAAGTCAGTGGCAGAAGGCTGATGAAATGCAAGGGTAGGGAGGATTGGGTGGGAGGGAAACACTCACAGGCCTGTTGCCTGAACATTATCCTGATATTGCTTTGATGGGGCACACTCCTCTGTTAGCACACGATGCCACGATGCTCTAGAAGTCAAGGCCACTGCTGCAGTCAGTGCCAGCTCTGTTCATTTGTTCAAGTTCAGGGATTCAGCAGCTGTAGTAGAGCATTTGGAAAGAACCCAGCATTCTGGCTGGGTAGCTCAGTTGGTTACAGTGTTGTTCCATCCCAATACGCCACGTTTGCAGCTTTGATACCTGGTCAGTGCACATACAATGGTCAACCAACGAATGCACGGATGCGGAGAACAGCTAGTTGATGCCTGTCTGTCTGTCTCTCAAATCAATAAATTTAAAAAAATGAAAAAAAAAAAAAAAAGAAAGAAAGAAAGCACCCAGCCATCGGATAAAATCTTACGGGATACAAGATTTTAGGCAGACACCTCCAAACAGCACCAACCAACAGGAAAATGCCTGCCTAACATGAAAATCCCAGCATAGCTGGAAAGAAGGGCAATGGTGAGACTTCCTTTCTTACTAAGACCCCACTCCAACATAAGGAAGGCATGACATCCAAAGTCAATCTATACCACAGTAACTGAGTTTAAAATTTAATTAAATAAGAAAATGAAAATGTTAATAATAGAATTAAAAATAAAGTCAATGTGAACTTCATAGTAGATTTATTATATTTAGGAGTAACCTCTGATAAGACATTCCGAAGTTCAACTTTTACAAATAAAACAAACTATTTCATATTTCAGACATGATGTCAGGACACAAACTATTTTGATTGTACCCACAAAGTTTTGAAACACCTATTTCAATTCAAGCATGACTAACTGAATTTAAACTGATTACAGTATTGCTCAGGTTGCACACCTACAGTGTAAGAATGCAAACATACACAAGTGGTGACTGTCCTCCTCTTCTCCTTTTATTGTCCACAGCAAGTGGTGGTGGCTGTTGGCATTTAGTGGCCATTTGAAAAAATCCTAATAGTGTTTTGCTATTCACCATCCCAGGCAGTGAATTTCCATACTTCAAAAAGAAACTGCAGCAAAGCTGAAGGTGATGCTTACAGAAATGAATACTGATGAGTGGAACCATGCGCCTCTCTAAATTTAATAAGAGCTACATGGCACCACCCAAGAATTAAAAGTTGTTACAAGAGAGATACTATTGTTTTTTTGTGTGTGTTTTTTTTTTTTACCTAAGCAAACAGCCTTTTATTCACATTCTATTTCTATGCAAATCGTAGAGTTCATGGAATATAACCAAGGATGCCACGGTGACTACCTGCAGAATATAATGAGCAACTGTATCTGTGCAAATTGAGTCCCTGCTTTTTCCTCACAGAAGCAACACGACTTTGCTGTCAACTTAGAGCTCAACATTGTTGCTGCCACAGCAACCATAGCAACCATTTCATTCTCATAGACCTCTAAGGGCAATGTCTCCACGGGCAGAGGAGGAGAGCAGCTCCCTCCCAGGTTGCACCATAATTACAGATACGCAACTATAGAAAACGCAGCAGGAGAGCTGCCTGAAACGTAAAACCTCAGGTTGTGCTCTACAGCATTTGGGGGTGGGGGTCAGGGTGGGGAGAACCAGACAACCCAACAAGAGAGACCCTTCAGATAAAAGCAGACCTTTTACATGCAATGCTCTTCTGATGATCAAGAAATCAATCACACTATTCCCCGCCCCCCTCCTCACAGCACACACATTTCTTGTTTGGATATTTCTGGCACCAGCACCGTCTAAAAACTAGAGCCTAATCATGTGCATTGTTTTTGTTTCAACTTCATCATAAATACTACTTTTAATGGCCAATTCCATAAATGTGTGTTGTGCTTTCAATGCATAGTTTATAAAGCAGCCTCTTGGGGTAGAAATGGCAAGGATTTTGGAAACAGACTGATTTGGGCTCCGATCTCAGTTCTATTGCTTATTCTATCACCTTGGCAATTTAAACTTTCTGAAACTCGGCCTCATAGGGTGCTATAAATTTAAAGAAGAGAAGCATTGAAGGCAGAGTATCTGGTATACGTTAGGTCACCAGTAGCAATTATCATTAGGATAAGGCCAGTCCATGATCTGTGATTACTTTAAGCTCCAAAGATAAAAAAGCAACTTAAATTGATGACAATGTAGAGAAAATGACTATGATAAAGTAAGAAAAAGAACACAATATGAAACCACATAAATGGAACTTCCGTTGATTTTAGGAACTGAAATAAAGGAAGGGTCAGGCACGGAGGGGCCCACAGACGCTGGGAGGGCTCCAGGTCTTCAGCTGGGCGATGGGCGCCCACATATGTACGATTCCTTCAGCTGTGCATGTATGTTCTGTGTGCTTCTATAGGCAGGATAGATTTCTCACGCAAAAATACTTAAAGTTAAAAAAAGAAAGAGGGGGCAAAAACACCAAAGTGTTTATTATTTCTATAAGGTAAGGCTGTACATAAAATGTATTTTTATGCACTTCTAAGCTTCCTCTAATAGGAAAAGAATTATGTTATGACGATCCTACAAGAAGTCGTTAGCTAGCGACACAGTCTTGCTGCGGGAAGGCCACTGCCCCCACCAGGGGCAAACGCAGCCACTCTCTAGCCAGCATCTCGAATTAAACAGGAAATGTCCACACTCCAGAATGGGGGCATGTCACAGAGGCAAGTGGAACAAGTGCTTCCGTTTTTTTCTTTTTAAAAGAAAATTAGGGAGTTCTGGCCAAGATGGAGGCATAGGTAGAAATGCTTTGCTCCTTTGCACAACTCAAAGAAGGACAACAACCAATCTAAAAACAATAAATAACCAGAAGTGCCAGAAAATCAAACTGCATGGAACTCTGACAACCGAGGAGTTAAAGAAACATTCGCCCAGACCTGTAGGAGGGGCGGACAGGGGAGACGGGCAGCCGAAGGGAGAGGATGTGTGGCAAGGCGGTGGACAGCGCGGGCGAGGCAGGGCTGGCTGAACGGGAAACTGACTCAAAACCAGCTGTAAACTGCCATTGGGGTTGTGCTGGTGGGACAAGCTCCCAGTCTCACAGCAGAGCTGGTTGGGAACTGGGGCTAGAACTGAGCAGCCCAGCAGCACTGTTCCCTCTCCGACCCCTCCCCCACAGACAGTACCACATACAGCAAAGAGGATTTCCCCGCCCTAGTGAATACCTAAGGCTCTGCCACCTTACAACATAACAGGTGTGCCAAGACAAAAAAAATAGGCCTAATGAAAGAACAGATCAAAACTCCAGAAAAAGAGCTAAATGATGAGGAGATAGCCAACCTATCTGATGCAGAGTTCAAAACACTGGTAATCAGGATGCTCACAGAACTGACTGAGCTCATTCACAAAGGGAAGGAAGAAATGAAGGCTACGCAAAATGAAATAAAGCAAAATACACAGGGAACCAACAGTGAAGGGAAGGAAACTGGGACTAAGATCAATGATCTGGAACAAAAGGAAGAAATAAACATCCAACTGAAACAGAATAAAGAAACAGAAATAAAAAAAAATGAGGAGAGGCTTAGGAACCTCTGGGACAACTTTAAACATTCCAACATGGGAATCATAGGGGTGCCAGAAGGAGAAGAGGAAGAACAAGAAATTGAAAACTTCCCCAATCTGGCAAAGGAAATAGACTTCTAGGAAGAGTCCCAAAGAAATTGGACCCAAGGAGGAACACACCAAGGCATATCATCGTTAACTTACCCAAGATTAAAGATAAAGAGAGAATCTTAAAAGCAGCAAGAGAAAAGGAGACCGTTGCCTACAAAGGAGTTCCCATAAGACTAGCAGCTGATTTCTCAAAAGAAACCTTGCAGGCAAGAAGGGGCTGGAAAGAAGTATTTAAGTCATGAAAGGCAAGGACCTACATCCAAGATGACTCTATCCAGCAAAGCAATAATTTAGAATGGAAGGACAGATAAAGTGCTTCCCAGATAAGGTCAAGTTAAAGGAGTTCATCATCACCAAGTCCTTATTATATGAAATGTTAAAGGGACTAATTTAAGAAAAAGAAGAAAATCAAAATCTATGAACAATAAACTGACAACAAACTCATAACTATCAACAACTGAACCTAAAAAAAATAAAAACAAAAAGTAAGCAAACTAGAACAGGAACAGAACCAGAGAAATGGAGATCACATGAAGGGTTTTCAGTGGGAGGGGGAGGGGAAGAGTGGGGGGGGTGGAGATACAGGGAATAAGAAGCATAATCAGCAGGCATAAAACAGATGGTAAGAGGTTAAGAACGATATGGGAAACAGAGAAGCCAAAGAACTTATATGTACAACCCATGGACATGAACTAAGTGGTGGGGTGGGGTGGAGGTAATGTTGGAAGGCAGGGTGGGGGGTGCAGGGTGGAGAGGGGATAAAAGGGAGAAAAAAATTGGGAAACGTATGATAGCATAAGAATTAAAATACACTTAAGAGAGAGAAAAAAGGTAATTAACGTTTGAGTATTTACTGTGGGCTCACCTTCTCAGTAACAGTTCGAGTTAAGTTAGGCTAGAAAGCAGACTACCTTGTTTGTATACCTTGATACTGTCTTACCTTGAAATTGTAGCCTTTCAGCAAATGCTGGTAGGCATGTGTGCATGTGTGTGATGATGTCATGCTTTGAAAAACTGCACAGATAACATGCTATGGCATTTAAATACCATAGCAACACGTCTCAGATCTCTCGTAGGAAGGCGGAAGAATTTCTCCTCTTAGAATGTTTCATTTTTCAATGAGGAAAGGAAGTGGAGATCAATACAATTTATTAATAAAAGGTGTCCGAGGTTTCAAACAAGGAGGTGGCCTTGGCTCTACTTCTGTCTGTGCTACAGGATGCGACACAATCCCGAAAAGGTCAAGTGGTTGAGCCCTAATGTCCTCATCTGTCAAATAGATATAATAGCATCTGCCTTATCTCCACATTTTGAATAAATTATCACCGTGTCAAGAAGACCTATAAAAATTCTCCAGAAAGTTAAGTACTATGTAAATGTGTGGCATTAAGAAAAATGGAAGCCCTGGCCATGTAGCTCAGTTGGTTAAAGCATCATCCCAATACGCCAAGGTTGCAGGTTCAATCCCCGGTTAGGGCACATATAAGAATCAGCCCATGAATGCATAAATAAGTAGAGACACAAATGAGTCAATCTCTCTCTCTCTCTCTCATATCAATAAATAAAATTTTTTAAATGTTTAAAAACAGAAAAATGGAAATATTTGATTTTTTTTGTCCAACCATGTGTTCTGGCAAACAATTGGCCCAGGGGATGCTAAAGCATGTTTCCGTTCCGAGTTCTAAGAGGCACACTCCGCACCACTGGAACGTGTGTGTGAGGGCTGCCCGGGCTCTTCGGTCAGAGAGCTGCGAGGTTTGGTTTTTCCACATGCGGGACTTCCTTGGTGTGCGATGACTGAACACCACCTTGCTGAGTTGAGTCTATCAGCCAGACCTCAGGAGCTGCTGAGTGAGTGGAAATTATCAAATGTTCCAGTGCTGAATTACCGGGACCCCAACCTGCAGCCATGGGAAGTGCCATAATGTAGTGGCCAGCATATCTGTTCCCAGCAGGAAAAAAGTTCCAATATTCATCAGGGACTCTTAACCTTTGGTGTACGGGTATGTGATCAATCACCCTTCCTTGTCTCTTGTATTACAAATGTACCTCTAAAACACTGCGTCTCAGCGTGCTGGTCTCATACAGCAATCTCGTTTGGGCTTTTATGACACCCATAAAATTGTTGGCATGACTCATCAACATTCTCCTATACAGAGGGGAGCTGACTAATCCTAATAACTGAGCTAGTGGCAGGAGGGGAAGCCTGGCAGAGAACACCAATTGCCATACTTCTTGTCTGAAAATGCCAAGTTAAAAACAAACAAAACCAATGGCTTTTCTTTTAAACATCTAGAGAACAAATGAAAGTTTCAAGCTTAGCAATGAACCTGGGTGAGACAAAACAATGTTTATTTTCAGTGAAGTCAATATGTGTCATAAAGACTGCACAAATAATAAAAGCCCCCCAACATTTTAGAAAAGGTGGAAAAATCACCTTTGGAGTGATATTTCAATTGCCCATTACTTATAAAACAGGAACTCATGAGTCCCCCAGACACTCGCTGAGTTGGAAGATCTCAGATAACCACCTCTTTCCAGGAAGAGAGTTGTCCTCAACCTCCCAAGTGCAGAAGGCAGCACGGTTGGCCTTCAACAGTTCATATTAAACCAGCCCAGTGTGGCTTCATCTTGCTCTCCAATCAGTGTTATTTGGATCTAAGCTAAAATTTTCCCCAACCAAATCACTTTCTAAAATAGAACATGTGCTTCTACTGCATTTGAAACATGGGATTGTGCATTCCACTCGTAGTGAACAGACCCCTTTGACGAGATCCCGTGTCCCGGTGCTCGCATCTTTGCACGATCTCCTTGAGTGCAGGCAGGACCTGTGATTTGCAGCTAAGCAACAGAATGTGGCAAAGGTGACTGACGGTCACCCCCATGATCACGCTGTGTTATAGAAGGCTCTGTCTTGCAGGCAAATTTGTGCTTGTCTTTCTCTTTCTGCCCACTTACCGGCTTCGAAGAAGCAAACTGCTACTGGCCCTACCACCCCAGGCAGCTGAATGACGCCATAAACGGCGTGAGCGGGGAAGTAGCTGCTTCCCTAGTCGCCAGAGGAGAACCCAGGCCCAGTCTCCCTCTTGAGGGCAGCCCCCAGAGACCCTAAGCAGGGGACCCAGTCAGGCTGTGGCTGGACTTCTGACCCACAGAAACCATTAGATGATAAAATGTGTGTTTTTTAAGCTGCTAAGTTTAAGCAATAGAACATGACTACACCATTACAATAGTCATTCTCTGTAAATTGAGTAATCATTTCCTAATTCATGGTTTTCAAGTTTGGTTCTCTTAAAAAATATGCTCTACCCCTCCTGAGAGATTTCTCCTCCTCGGAGCTACCTGTCCAGTGAGTCACACTCTGTGCTAAGTGCTTCATACATGCTACCTCATTATTCCTTCTAACAGTCCTTTCAAGATAGAGAGAGTATACCCATTTCATAGATGGGAAAACTGCAGGTCCAGTGCCCAAGGGTCTCACAGGTACAGCCATGATGCCAACCCAGGGCCGTCTAACCGAGAAGTCCTTACTCCTTCTGCTATTCCTTGCTGCTTCTATTTGTTTCTCTCTTTCAAAACCTATAAAATGATATAGTTAATTAAGGGCATTTTATCAAACTACTTTGCCTTATTTAATCAATGGGGAAGGACCTTTGGGAAAAAAGTAATCATTATGGCATTATAGTGATGTGTAGTCTATTAAACAAGAGCAAAGATGTGTCATTAGAGGCCAAGGTCACCCATGCCCTCGTATTCCCAATTACTGTGTACAGATGCAAAGCTGGGCAGTGAAGAAGGCTGACAGGAAACAGAAACTGATCATTTAAAACACGGTGATGGAGAAGAGCTCTATGGATACCGCGGACCTCCGGAAAAACAAGTAAATGGGTCCTAGAGCCAACTAAGCCCAAATCATCACTGGAGGCAAAAATGATGTAAAGAAGCAGTCTTACTTCTGGCGCATGATGAGAAAGAAGGCAGGGTTCTTTGGAAAAAACAATGATGCTTGGAAAAATAGAAGGCAGGAGGCAAAGAGGAAGATTAAACGTGAAATGGATTGACTATATAAAAGAAGCATGAGCCTGCAGCTGCTGAGCAGGGCGATTAAGGAAGACACTGTGGACATCACTCATTCACGGGATCTCTAGGAACCGGAGGCAACTCAACAACACGTAGCACACACGGCTAGCACGTGCTCTCAGCTCCATATACTGTGCGTTGCTTTATTCAGTAATTTCTCCTGATTATGGAAGGGATTTGGTCTATTATAAAAATTCCAGAAATTTGGGAAAATATCAGACACAACTATAATGTTTGTTCCAGCAAAAAGTAAAATTAACATCAAGAAGACTCATACATTTTTATAAATACAAGATATGCTTTAGATATTATCTCGCATGATTCTATTTCAGCTACACAACAACACGAGACTTCACAAATTTAATTTTTAATGGCCCCAATCCATCATCTGTATTTACAACATTTAATTAACCAGTTACTTATCCCCAGACATGCCGGTTGTTTATAATTTCTCACTTTTGTAAATAGCGTGGCAATAACCACACTTGTGGAAGAATTTGCTGTGTCACCAAAATATTTGTTGCCAAATCATCCTCCCAAAAGATTATATGTTACTTATCCTCCCCCACGCGAGGTATGAACGCCTGTTTCCTTAACCCTGACAGTGGAGACAATGTTTTAATCCTTGTCAATTTGGTAGGTAAAAGGGGATGTGTTTTATCATTTGCCTTTCTTTGATTAACAAGTTTGAGTATATAACCCATGCTTACTTTTTAATGTAAATTAATTACTAAAGTAAGCACACACACACAAAAAAAACCCTCCAGCTGAATGTTTTTTTATTTACTAATTTGAAAGAGGCTCATTACATGGTAAGGAAATTCATCTTTGCCTTACATATTACGTTTTCCCCCTCCAACCTTTTTTTCACAATTGATGTTCAGAAATTTTTAATGAAAATTTTCTTTAAAAGCAACCTAATATGTATTAAGGTGCAGAACTAAAGTATAAAATAGGGACTTTCCACAGCCTGACTAGAGATGGGTCAACTGTCCTTTGATGATGTTCAAATTTTCAAAACTATTAATCATCTCTGCCGTGCACAAGACCACTCTCAGGTCACCAAGTGGGCTGGCATAGTTCTATGTGTCAGGTGCCACAGGAGGTGCCGAAGAGAGAGAGGTGAAGATGATAGAGTCTCTGCCCTCCAGCTTCTCACTGTCTCAGGAGAGAGACCATCTGAGCTATAAGAGCCACCTCTAAGATACTCAAAAGTCTACACCAGCTTTTCTCTTCCTGACGTTAAGGCATTAGGCAAGATTTAATTTAAGAAGCTTGAACAACACTTCAAATGTTTGGTCCAAGTAGATGCTGAAGGAAACTCCAGTGGAAAATCTCTGGTGATGACCTATGTCTAACACTCGCACCCATAATGTAAGCCTCCTAGCATGCAGGCGAAGCCACGGGATGCCCACTTCATCCTCGGACCCTATGATCACAGGGAATCCTGACTAAACTTCAGAGAAGTAGCCTCATAAAATCCCTCAGGCACAGGCGGTGGCATTCAAATCCTGTGTGGCACCTTCCTACCCCAAGGAGGCCAACACTGCAGCTGACCCAGGGCAGCCCACCCACAGCGGCCAGAGATCCGACCTGGCCACAGCACTCAGCTCTGCTCAGCGTGAATGGAAGGACTCTCCTAGGGCTTTGTAACAAAAGGAGAGAGGATCAGTGTATTAGAAGAAGGGACTAAAATAAAGAAGAAAGAATCACAAGAGATCAAAGGGAACTGCAGTAATGGCAAAGGAGTAAAGAATAAAGAACATGCTGCTTCCAGGGGAGATGACTGAACGCTGGACACTTCAAACAGCTCCCACACTCCCGCCACACTCCCACACTCCGCTGCTGCCTGCGAGTCCCTCACGCAGCCCTCCAAGATCCCAGGTCCCTCCAACCAAAGACAGCCCAGGAGACTGTGATAAGTCTGTTCTTAACAGACTCAGGTCCTTGGGTGTGTCTCCCTTCTAAACTATCAACATAACTTTTCCCCCATGCAGAAGGACGGAGTCCAGAACAGACCATCCATGCCCTAGGCTGGTGCCTCTGTGTGTAGGTTGAACCAGGGTTGTGCAATCGTATTTTTATTATTACCCTCATCCCTAGGAGCTTTTGAGACTTTTTTTCCTAACTGCCTTTCCCTGAAATTTTTAGTACCATATTATATTGTACATTTCTTCATGTACTATCTATATCTCTATATATACCATCTATATATATCTATATAGATACATCGATACATCAACACATCTGTGCTTTTTACATAAAAAGACTTTTTGTCCCACTTGGGGAGATACCATCCTCATTGAGAAATGAGCTATGCAATAAAAATAGCTCTTAGAAGAAAAGAATTTTCCCCACTGAGGAAAGAAAAGACTACGTGGAACCTTTCCAGCTGGGAATTCAGACAGGTCCCAGCTCACCTGTGGAACTTACTTGATAAGATGACGGGGTACCTAATTACAAGTTATCTATGCGAATCTCTAACTTCTCTATTAGGATTGTTTGAATTTTCTTCAACAACGTTTTTTGGTGAAGAGAGGCGAGCGTGCATGAGTGTGTCAATGTTTGTGTGCATGGGAGAAACACAGGTGAGGTGCCAGAAAGGAAAAAGCCTGGACAGCAGGGCGGGGATGGACTGTGGGAGCGAGGAAGGGGGGCGGGCTGAGCAAAGGGGGGATGAATGGGACGACTGTAACAGAACGACAACAAAATATTTTTTTAAAACCCTGCAAAGTCTTGTACTTTTTTGCAATTATTCTGTTTCCATCTATTTTATTATGTGTTTGTTATTTAGCTGGGTTTTGGGGGTATGTGTGTGTGTTTTGTCCCAGAATTAAGGGATAATGAAATGGTAAGGGGCATATATAATTGAGGGGTAACGGACTATTCCCCAAGACTATTACGGTGGAGAACTCGGCACTGTTGTCAGGAACAACTGCAAGGCACTCAGAGAAAAGCCAGAGAAGCAGAGGACCTTATTTTCTAGCATTGCCAGATTCTTACAGTAAGTCCACTTCGGTCTTGCAGATCATAAATCCTCTGTGATATAATGTGGTTGGGCCCTTTTGCCAAGTTTTTTTTCATTTGAAAAGCTGCCTTCAAATTTTCTTCTCTAATTATTGTACATATTTCATAAAACTTTGCTCCAAAAATATCAGAGAGAAAACAGTTCATTTGAAGAAAACAAACAACAATCGGGTAAAAATACAAAGGATTTAGAGGTGACAGGGTCAACTATTCTTTGCCAAAACCCAATTTATAGGGAGAAAAAGTTAACTAGGTCTTTTTAATAATAGCAGATAAATCTCAACTCGTAAATCAGATACTTACTGAGCTTCTATTTTGTAGCAGGCACTGTTCTGGGTGCTTGCGGAGTGTTCACTAACAAAGCAGACAATGATTCTGTCCTTTAAAGAGCCTGCATGTGAGGGGAAGTGGGGGTGGCGTGTGGAGCGGCCTGACCAGAAATGATGATGAGGAGGAGGAGGAGGAAAATGACGACGATGTATCGTGTTTGAAGACAATTAATGTCCTGCACAGAATTGGTAGTGTCAGAGGGACAGGGAGGGCCGAGGGTGGGGTTTGGAGTCAGGCTGCGATTTTAAATAGATTGGCGGGTGGCATTTGAGCAGACCTTGAGAAGGTGAGAGGGTAGACTTAGAGCCACTGCAGTGGGGACGCCTCCAGGGCAGGTCTGAGGACAGCAAGGAGGTCCGTGAGTGCAGGGCAGTGTGAGCAGTGCAGGAGGAGAAGAGACCAGAGAGGAAATGGAGGGGGTGCCCTGTGGACCGCGGGGAGGACTTTGGCTTTTACCCTGGGTGAGATGAAGCCCCTGTGAGGTTTGGGGAACAGAAGTAACACTATCTGAGTTGTGACTGAAACGGATCATCCCGGCTGCTGTGTTGAGAACAGAGTATGGTGGGGGACAAGGGAAGAAGCAGGAAGACCAGTTAAAAGCCACCGAAGCTGATAACATCAGGAGGACTCCTGGCAGAAGCTACTATGGTAGTTTACAGAGGCTATTATTCATGTCATTGTGAACAAAGGCCAAATCTGCAATTCGTGATCTTAGCATCCTGCAACCTTGCCACGGCTCACATCAGTTAACTAACAGCCAGTCACAGTCGCACCCATGCATTTCCTTTAGGCAGCAATTTTCTCAGCACTGACATAACTGAGGTGGTTTTGTTTTCATAGCCTTTTCTTGTGAAGGGACCCTACTTTACTCACCCCTTTGAATCCCTATTGCCTCAAACACAGGACTCAGTTTCACTGGCTGGGTGAGTAGCGGACTCACGTTTTCTTGGTTTGGGATGCTTCCCGCTTAGACTATTCAAAAGCCTTGTTCCCCGCCACAGTCTCCCTCCCCTCTCGTCACAAAAACTCTGTTTCTATCACTTTGCTGCTCTGAAACCTTCAAACACTCTTCTGCATCTCAGGATAACACTCAAATATTTTAGACCAGCCATCAAGGCTTTGTAGAACCAGCTTCTCAAATATCTTGCCACCTTCCCTCCCACTCCGAAGTCCAGAACAGGAAATCTCTGTTCCAACCTTTTGCCCAAATACTTTGCCCCTTCTCAATGTTAATCTTTTCCTTGTGCTCCTCCCCCTCCTCTCCCACAGCTTATAGAAATCCTATTCATCCCCAGGCAACACGGCAGTGCCCCCTTATCCACAGTTTCGCTTTCCATGGTTTCAGTTCCCGTGGACAACCGCAGTCCAAAAATGTTAAATGGAGAACTTCAGAAATAAACAATTATTAAGTTTTAAATTGCACACTATTCTCAGTGTCATGATGAGGTCTCAAACCATCCTGCGTCGCTCCACCCGGGACAGGAATCGTGCCTGGCCAGTGTCTTCATGCAGCACAGGCTCCTGGCCCGTTCGTCACTTAGTAGGCGTCTCAGTCAGCGGGTGGAGTGTCTTGGAATCGTGGTGCTTGTGTTCAAGTAACCCTTAAAAACAAGGCTTAATAATGGCTCCAAAGTGTTGTTAGCAATTTGGATATAGCAGAGAGAAGCTATGAAGTGCTTTCTTTAAGTGAAAAGGTGAAAGTTCTTGACTTCATAAATAAAGAAATCACAGGCTGAGGTTGCTAAGATCTACGGTAAAAACAAATCTATCCATGAAACTGCCTAGTTTATAAATTAAACCTTACCATAGGTATGTATGTATAGCAAAAAAAAAAAGGTAGTATATATAGGATTTGGCACTATCCTCAATTTCAGGAATCCACTGGGGGTACTGAAAGGTATCCCCCGTGGATAAGGGGGACCGCTACATCTCTCTAGCCTCTGCTACCAAGGTGATTGCTGCCACCCTGCCCTCTGGTGACTGGGGACAGGAGGCGTGAACCGCCCCACACCTCACACTCAGGTGGGAGCAAACCTGAACACACCCACAGGTATATGCCCCCCCAACCCCGACTCACTTTACCATCCCTCTGGCCAGCACAGCGACTTTCCTCAAGGATGAACCTTATGTCCCCAATCCCGGTAAGAACTACTGGGGTCAAATGCCTCTCGAATGTCTCTGAATCCCTTTTCATAGCCTCAAAAGATTCACACAGTTGGTGGTATTTATTGTCTGACCTGCTCTTGTGAGGTTATGTGAGGTAACGAACAGGGCTATGTCTCGCTACAGACATCGCTATGTGGGTGTTTGAAGGGACCATGGAAGTGGGGAAGGATGGCAGGGAAGTCAACTGCGACTGGCCGGTGCAGGAAGGGATAAGAAAGGTGTATTGAGTGTTAGAGAAATCTCAGAGGAAGCAAAGAAGAAACACTTTGTGTGTGGAGGTGTGGGAAGTGGGAAGTGAAAAACAGGGTGAACTTCTGGAGGCAAAGGCCCAACTCAGCCGTCCTAAGGGACGTGTCAGAGTTAGTCATACAAAAAGAGGAGGGACATTCAAAGCAGAGGGACAACGTGTTCAGACCCACACAAAGGAGGCAGAGAACTCACTCTACCTTAACGTAGGAAGCACGTGAGAGAGTAGGAAAGCGGGAAGGAACAGCCGATGACAGCTAGGTAGATACTTGCTGAGGACCACCCAAGGGTCAACGTCAGGATACAAAGAACTAAGTTATGGAAAGATAAGAAACATTATAAGATAGGATCTTGAATATCTGCACAAACAGATAAAAAGCCCCATAAAACTGTAACACTGTTACCAACTCAATTTAGCACAACTCACAGACTAACCACATTATATTGTTTCAATTTTTTCATAAACGTAGCATGAGAAAAAAATACACCTTCCTGGTCTCTCTCACTATAATCCTGGACTCTCTCATGATATTCAACCTCACGAGACTTTTCAAGGTTCAGCAAACAATTATAAAGCACATAAAGAGTCATTGCTGACCACCAGGGAAACAGTAAAAATAACATGAATTGTTTCCCCATATCCACACACATAAACTAAAACACAGCGAGGAGAACACGGCAGAGAGAAGGCAGACTTAGCAGGAGCGGAGGAAGGGAGGCCATTTCAAGGCACACACTAGTCACACCACCATCACGACACATAAATATGTGATGATGCCATTAAGAGTTTCCAACGGATAAACCCCAGGTCTTACAAAAATAAGGGGTAAAAATCTCAAATGCTATGTATTCTGAGCTTTTCTTCCAGGGATGCTAATAGATATACGTTTAAGCTCGAATATTTAAAGAAAAACGCTCAAGGCAGTTCAGCCCTTTCGTCCCAGAGTCTTTTATGCAACCTGTGCATCTTTGATATATTCTGCCTCACAGAATCAATAGTATTTTAAAAACGGAATGGTCCTGTTTGAAAGTCAGAATAGGAACAAATAATATTCAGTAGGAAAATTTAAAAGGACCTATAACATACCCAGCACCTGCCGGCCATTACAACAGTAACAAATCAGCTTTTCTCGAACAGCCCCTGTGGGGCCCGAGGCCGCACGCTGGGCCACTTGAGTGGGACTTTGAGGTCCTATGCCACTATTATTGCATCCTTCTCGTTCCCTCCATGCCCACCGCACTGCTTGCAAGTCCCAGTGCTCTCTAAAAGCACTCTGAACACAGGACATTAAGTCTCGCGGCATTTATTTTATTTTTAGATTTGACAAATGCCTTAATGCAGTTCACAGGTGGGTAAAGGAACTGAAAAGAAAATTGGCATTTGAAGGTGATGGCGGCATTCAACCCAGGTACAAAGTCATCTTCTCTCCCTCCAATTACTCACAATCCCATAACGGTAACATTCCTGTGAATATTTTCCATTGTTAGATATACAAAACTTTACCGTGGATCAGAACCGCCTAAGTGAGTCACTTTCAATCTTGTTAAGTATTTTTTAAAAAGAGGTGAGGAGAAAGTTTTTCTCTTCAAGGCTTGTAACATAAAGCCTGTTTTCTTCCTGGGAAAGCCACAAGAATGAGACTGGCTATAGGCAATTTACATTTCAATGGAAATGACCACTCAGAGTGAATTGTCGTTTGCAACCAGCATGCATTTGAGATGTGAGGCTGTGGGGCCAACACAGCCCTCTTCCCGCGGTATCTGGAGAGCTAAGAGGTTTCCTGCAGCCCAGTCAACAAAGTCTCATTTTAAAGTGAGCCACCGTGAAGCTGGGTGGTGTGTGTGTGCCGTGGGGTCTGCGGGGTGTGAATGTGTGTGAGTGGCAGTGGGGTGACCAAGGGACATGAGAAATAGGAGTCAGAAATAATCCTTGTGAAAACGATAGCTTAATTCATCTTCTAATGGGCTCCACTGCATTTTATCAAGATCGAGTGTTATTTTCCAAAAGTGTTTGTGGAAGATGTTGGAGAGAAAGGTGAAGGGACATCTTAACTGACAAAAGATGTTTTCCTACACAAAGTCACTGCTTGGCCTGAGAAGCGGCAGAGAAGCAAGGAGGGGGGCTTGGAGACTGAGCTGTAAGGTTGAAGCAGGAAGCACAGAACGTGCAGCGCCCGCACGCGTGAGGAAGGAGGGCCCTCTCTGCTCCCACCGCCTTCCATCACCCGAACAGCTGATTCACAGGGCAAACTGTGAAAATGTGGGTTTCCTGCGCATCGGCCACTGAGAGACAAAGAAAGCCGGAGGAATGAAGCAGCGTGAGGCCCCAGCTGGAAAGGAGTGGAGAAGGTGATGGAAGAGCTCCGAAATGGAGGCCTGGCCTCACATCGGCGGGTCACCGGGTCCCAGGCACATGACCTTAAACAATGATTGAGTCTGTTTTCATTGCTTTCCTAACTGAAGTCAGGAATAACGCCCAAGTCACAGGATGACCATGGGAGTGGATGCAACAAATGCACATAAAACCTAGCTGGGCGCTTGCCTTTCAGGGTAGGTGATATTTATTAGCTCCCATCTATTCTCCCCAAGCCCACACACCAAAAGAATCTGGAAGCAGAGACTTTTGTCTCTCATTTTTGAAGCTGACAATGGATGGCTAATCTTACTACTATAGGCCGATGGATTTCCCTGGCATCACAGGAAAGGGCAAACCTACAGCCTCTTCCTCTGAGGCCACAGGTACCTTGCACCTGCACGCCTCCTTTATTGGAGCAGAAGTTCAAACGGTTCCCCAAAACGATTTTTACACAAACAGGATAGATTCTGGAAACGTGAATTATTGAATCTCAGTTTATCTTCCCTTTTCCTAAGTTGGGATGTTTGCAGACCAGAATAATTTTACTTGTTTTCCAGAACCAGAGAATATTTTATAGGGCAATTATTAAGTTAGATCCTACCCTACTACCAACACCAGTCTTTAAAGATAGGTATTCATTATAGATTGTTTCCCCCCCACCCCGTGGTTATCAATTGATAATTCTTAAAAAGAGAATACTTAGTCTATAAAAGAATAAAGGTTTGGCCTTAACTGTGATTAACAGATGCAAGACAAATGCCATGGACAGTGTGATGCTGAAGAGTGAAGTTATTACCACTAACAAGAATTTCTCCTCCTTTCACCTCACATTCATAAGAATTTAAATGGGGACTAGGAACCGACAAACATTAGACGCCAGTTCCCTACAGGAGCCACATGTAAAATGCTATAACAGTTTTGATGTCTATTGTTACTTCCAGTCCTCACAGCCGTCCTATGACGTAGGCATTATTCCCCCTTCTGCTAGGAAACCAAAGATAAGAGGTTTGGTAATCACTCAAGGTCATGTGGCTAGAAAAAGGTGACCCCCAGATGTGAGACCAGGCTTCTACCTCCTTGCACCTCCCCAAGGCCCTGACCTCCTTTCCAGCTCGGGCCTGATCCAGCTTCCTCCCCTCCCCACTTAGACTCCCCAGTATGGCTCCATCACTCTGAATTTTGAAAGCACCGACACATTCCATGCGTGTGAGTGTTTGAATGTGTTTCCTAAGTCATTGCCTCAGTTTAGCGTCGAGTGTTCGGTTCCTGAATGGAACCACACCATGCAGCCTCCTCACCAGCACAGAGTGGCGAGCAGACGCCCACAGTGTCCCGGCCCGGCCCCAGCCCGGGTGTTCCCATTCCCAGTCCTCATGCATGATGAACAGCCCTGAACTTTCTGGGAGCTGAAAGTCAAGAAATTTACTTCCTGAGAGGTAGAGAACTATGATGAACGCAGGTTCTTGTGACATCCCTGGCGTCCCTTCCTCCATGCTTGGCTGCCTTCTCCTCTGACAGGACATCTGGGACCCACCCATGCAATCCAAGAAAACCTCCCATCTCAAAACCCTTAATTAAAAAATTTTTTTGATTAAAAAAATTTTCTGGTTATAGTTGACATTCAATCTTACTTTGTATTAGTGTCAGATGTTCAGCATAGTTTTAGACAACCATACACTTTATAAAGTGTTCCCTTCGGTATTTCCAGTGCCCACCTGGCACCGCACGCAGTCGTTACAACCGACTCTAGTCTCTCTGCTGTACTTTACATCCCTGTGGCAGTTCTGTAACTACCAATTTCACCCAGTGCCCCCCTGCCGCCCCTCTGGCAACCATCAATCTGTTCTCTGTATCTGAGTCAAGACCCTTAATTTAATCATATCAGCAAAGATCCTTTTTCTGAATAAGGTTCCAGGGGTTAGGACCTGATATCTTTGGGAACTATTATTCAGCCTACTGCACACGCTTACCAATCAATGATTTAGAACTATTCAAAATATTTTTTAACAGTTAAAAGTAAAATTTTCCCAAAAGATACACAGTATAAATTAGGAGCTAGTTTTAAAGCCATATTCTCATATCTAACACACATTTTCTCAAAATTCTTCACTTCATCTTCCCAAGACTTCTATGAAGGCAAATTTTATGTTTGCTTCACACATAGAGACAAAGTCAACGTCGAAAACTCAGGGATAGCAAAAGACAACTCTCATGTCTATATATCCAGCTGACAACTATTTCAATTGACATATTTTACTGAAATATGAGAAGGCTGGATGGGTAATACTTTAACAGACAACAAAATCAGGCATATAAATCAACGCTAGGGAGAGTTGACCTCTCTTTTCTTGCAAAAACAGAAACTAACTGAAGAATCACTTGTATTATACTCCATGGGGTTCTCTGAGGAATAAAGGAGCCAGAAAGCCCTTCACCAGCAGCAGTTATTACATACAAGCGACCTAGGCTTACTCTGCTTTCCACTGAGCAAGTCAGCTGTGAGGGGAACCACAACCTTGCAAGTCAGTTGGTA
>PVJI01010552.1:0-61820 GCA_004026765.1 Micronycteris hirsuta
TTTTTTTTTTTCATTTAAGAGATGCCCTCTGAAATCTACCTGACGCAGATGTTTTCAGAATTTAGTGTTTTACCAGCACAGGAAATCCACAGTGTATAGAAAGTTAGAGAGCACATAGTTTATAATTCCCCTATTATTTGGCTAACTCAGATTGCCCTTAAATCAAGACTTTGTGTAGACTCGGCTCAAAGGAATGGAACCATTGAATCCTATAAATATTAAATGTCTTCTTTTTATTTCCCAAATACCCTTGAAGAATTAAGTTCACGGAATTGGTACAACGTCTCCCTTGCTCACTCCATAGTAAAAATGAAATTTTACTATGTACTTTAGCATCATGTCACAGTTTAGCACTTACAGTATAAAACAAGCACACGATCACCCTGAGTACTGTACCAGGTGGCTGTTCTAATTTTATATTTCTCCCTAGGGAAAGGAAAAGTCAAACTCCTTTTACGCATAGGATGAGAGAGATTTCATTCTTCAGACCTGACATCTAAATGTGGATAAAATGAATGGAATGTGCCTTTCCTTCCACAAGAAAACTGGACGTCCAATAGGCAGCGTGTTACCCAACAGGCTGAGACTTATTTTTCACATTTGTTTAATTCATCTTGTTACTTGCTGTTTCAATTGCAACGTGGATCTGAAAACAGTTCTGTGAGGTGGATGCTGGCAGGGCTGTCCAGGGCTGTCATCAGTTGCAAACGAAAAGCTATCCCTCTTCTACAGCGCTTTGGGCCAGGTACCTGTCCCCGTGCACTTGAAGAATTCCTTGTGGCTATAAAGTGTCATCAACGTACACAAAATTGTAAATGGGATAATAAATGCTGAAGTCCTTGCGTCCAAATCGCAATGACTAGTACCAAGAGGCACCTGACAGTTTTGCCCTCCATGGAATGAGGGTTGTGTGAATTAATCTGCTATCAGTAGATGACCCCGCTGTCAAGTACCTGATTCATATAGCTTCTCTGACAGTGGCAGACCAGGGAGTTCTGGGAGGAGGTACGCAAGGCTGGCTGCCGGACGTTGCCATGGATTGCTTACTTCTCTTGGAGGACTTTGAGAAAACAAACAGAAATAATAGTTTGTGGATTTTCTGAATCATGCATGTGCAGGTATGTGAAAAATTAGCATTAGTGCCCTTCACTGGCCTCAATAGAAATACCTGTTTTTCCCTCTTCTTTAGCTCATCTGTGTGTGTGTGTGTGTGTCATCTTTAGTAAAATGAGGATTTTAAGAAAGAGAACATATGAGCATTAACTTCCATCTTAATATTATTTAGCCAAAATATAGTCTCTCAGAACTTAATCAACATAAACACATAAAAAAAGTGAAAGACTGTTGAGAATTTCTGGTCTGAGCAGTTACTTTAGAGACTGGTATAAAGTAGGCTCACTTCTTTTCTTTTTTTATTGAATTTATTGGGGTGACATTGGTTAATAAATTGATGTAGAAGGAAGGAGACCTGACTTGGGGTGGTGAACACACAATACAATAGGTGGCGTATTACAGAAAGTAGGCTCAGTGTGTGGCTAGGTGAATACCTAGACAAATCTTAACACGTGTCTCTAAAGTTTTCAGATCTAGTTGTATTTAACCTGCAAGTTAATTCTTGTTACCTAAACTGTGTTCACACAACCTGTCTCTGTGCCTCAACATGAACTTTGGAGTTTTTTTTTAATTAAAAATATATCAGGCAGGGGAAGTAGGAAGGAAGATGGGAGGAAATAAGGAACAGATTCATTAAATACCTATTATGTGTTAGTCTTATGTTCATTTCACACTCACATGTAATCTCTCTGTCTTTCTGTGTATGTGTTTCTCCTCTCACTCTACAAAAGAAATTCTCAGCAGTAATTATACAGAGAGCTATAAGAATGTATAGAAAATAGGAAAAAGGAAAAGCACTACTCAGTAAGTCATGTAATTCTGATATGCCAGATCTTCTTTGCCCAGGAAAACACCGAATCAGGGAGCAAACACATTAAACATGCTTGTCTGAGAGTCTCAAAGACAGAAATAGGATGTTTTGGATGACTTGTTAGTACCTCACACTTTAGGATACCTGCAATATTGATATACTTTCTATCTTCTAATTCTTAGTCATTTAGTGTTTTGCAAGTAGGCCTGAAAAGTATGTTGCCAGTTTTATTATTTTGTTTTGTTTAACAATATTCCAGGAACTTTGACTTCTTGTTTTGCTCTGCTAACATTGCCTATTCGTGTCTAATTATTTTCCAGGTTGTCGGTGTAATTTGTCTCTGTTTACATTTGGTCAAACAAATATTTTTCTATTAGCATATAATTATGTAAGATTACCTTTCAAAGTATTTTTGTGCCTTTCCCCAACAAATTTTGTTAATTTGGAGAAAGACAAAGGAAAGAACTACTTTACATATTCACAGTATCCTAGGAAAATGGATATAGGTACAGAAAAAAAGAAAACCAATTAAAAATAAAAGCAGAATAGACAGTTGCGTCTTCAACAAGGAATCCTACCTGGGAGACGGTAGAACTGAAAGGAATGAGACCAGTCACTGCCATCTAAGCATCTGTACTATCTGGGGGGAGAAACACGGGACACTTCTTTCAATGCCAACAGGAGACAGAAGGGGGACCTTTCCCAAGGGCAGATGGGAGTCACAACACAGAACAGTCCATAATGGGTGCGTGTGTGTGTCTCGTCCTTTGCCTTCATGGTCGGGACTGAGCGGTTAAATCACTGGTTCTAACACCCCATCATAACCCTCTCCGCTTAGGTTTCAGAATATCGGAAACCTCAACTTTCTTAAAATGTAAATAAGCCCCAGAATGCCAGGGCACGAAGTCACTTTAACTCTTTCAAGATACAGTTTACCAAAGCACAGTCCTTGTAAGATGAATTTCTTTAGGAGACATGGTAAGAAATAAATACCTGAAACAAAAAAAGATGGGGGTGGGGCTTAGGGGAGAAGTGCCCATGCATTATCACAGATAAACTTTATTAACGTCAGAAGGTCAAGTGGTAGAGGAAGAGAAATGATTTCAATAAATGATGCATTTCTTAAAAAACAGGAATTCTGCATTGTTCAGGATTCCAGTTTTCTGCAGAAGTTTCTAAATTAAAATATGGGTAACAGCTATTACTTTGGGCTTCTCTTTAATCCAAGTCTATTTTAATACCTTCCTAGGAATATACTTGGCCTGTAGTTTTCCCTCCTGGGAAATGTTATTTATGGACCCCCATGGATTCACATTATGGATGATATCATGGATAGATTACGTGTGAATCTATTTACATTGTTTATAGACACAAGGGTACTTCGCAAAAAGGCACTCAACACAATTTTATTGTTTTGCTTTGATTTTGTCATTTTCATGCAAATATTATACTCCATTCAGTCATCTGCTGCCTCCCTGTCTACCACAGTCACTACATCAGCCTCTCTTGGGGGATTTTCAGTCTCCATGTGACACCAAAAGCTGGAGATCCCAGCAGTTTACTCTTTTTTATTCCCTATCCTTTTTAAGCACTAGACAGACATTTGAAAAAGAACCAGGAGGCCTCACATAATTTAAATTTAAAAACCTCAATGAAGGTCTTTAAACATCACACGATCCTTAAGACAGGCAAGTTGGCTGTGGCATACTTTCCTCAAACTCATGATTTTTACCTCATGTATTTCCTATAAACAGAAAAAAAAATTACATGGTGTTTCTCAGGAACTTTGGGTCACACATAGGGATTTTTCTTGAAAGTGTCCCCAAACATGTGTGAAATAAGGAGTTTAATTTAATATGATATAAGACTTCTTAGCTCTCAGCATCCAAACGCTCTGACAATGCCTTGTTCTCTGAAACATTAGAAAGACCACAAAAATATTTTCCAAGAAAAATTACTCATTTCCATTTTTGTTGTCTGATGCTAGTCCACTCCTCTTTTCTCTTTCACTATAATAGAATTAAATTCACATCCTCCGATTTCCAAGTTTACTCTCTGTGTGTATTATATGGTAAACCATCTACTAAAACCAGATTTTCTCTTTCGCAAATTCTACAACTTGTAGCGACAGACATTAGCATCACTGCTGTCTGTCTTCGCTCGTATGCCCTCTTTTCTCTTTCCATTGTGTGTTCATCTACTATTCAGTCAACAAACACCGAGTGAAGCCCTACTGAGTGGCAGGTCCTGTCACAGTCACCAGGAGTACTGAGAAGGAATACAGCAGTGTCTCATCTTTCTCACCAAAAAAAGAAACAAAAAAAACAAAAACTGCCTTGAAAATGAAAGAGGATCCCATAGATTTACCCAAATTCAACTTCCTGCATTTCATTCTGAGACTGTCCCCATGGATGAGCTAATTCCCGAATACAAACGACAGTGCCCTAGACTGGCAGAAAACCACTCCTGAGCACTTGAATAGCTGCTAAGTTTCCGATGGGAACATTATGTTTCTGAACAACATAAAATGCCCCTGAACATCATGCACATTTCTTACAGGCCAGCGGAGGCCCTACCAAAACTCACACATCATAGTGAGGGAGCTATTGGATGGTGAAGGATTAGAAAGGCAACTTCTGTGCTGGGAAGCAGGGAATGCCATCTATCTGGCAGTATAAACACTTCACTGTGTCTGGACTGGCCCCGCTGCTGAGTTTACTCAAATCGAAAGTTAGGCGCCAGCCCATAGAAAAGAAATAACACCCAATGATCGAAACCCGTGAGTATTTTCCAGGTAGCTATCAGTGACAAGCTCTGAAATGTGTTGTAACTTGAATGTCATTTGGGTTGGAACCAACGGTGCTGGCCCTAGGCAGAAAGAGAGGCAGTTACCAAATGTTTTCCTGTCTCTCTCCAGATCCTTTTCTCCTTGTAGCCTCTCCGGCCCCATGGGTTTATTTCCACATGGCCTCACCAGCAAGTCATACTTAAAAGGCTTGGCGGCAGTGCTAAAGCAATGGCATCATTGTTCCCAGATGTTTTAGCATATTTAAATAATACTGTTACAATGGGAACGATTTAGGTTACAAAGGGAAGCGTCTCTAGCATAGGAGAACTTCAGGTCTTGTGTAAAATTGGCGGGAAGAAAACATGTCCACCACGTCCACATGGATGCTTTTCCCCGTTCTACCTATTTTTAAGCCTTGCTTTTACGACCACAGAAGAACAACATTTTCCTTTTTAGCATTCCAAGCATCCAAACATTGGAGTGTACCATTGTGGGGTAGGCACGCATAGAGGGCCTGTCTCTTGCTTTGTCTATCACTCCCAGGCACCATGGTTACGCCCTTGCTTGGAGCCAGTGAACCTGATTCCCAGGCAAGGCTATGAGGAGGCCACATTCTATCTTCTCTGTTCTGGAGGCTGCTGCAGACACTGCTATTACCACATTCTCACTCCAAGGAGTCCCCCAGGTACCGACAAAGGTGACTGGGTAGCCTGTACTTGCTCTCAGCATGAACGAAGGCTCAAGGTCTGCAAAGCACAGCCGGGAAAACTGACAGTGAGGCCGCTGAGGTCTGCCCAGTGAGTTCTGTCCTCACCAAAGGTCCAGATGGAAATTCTGCTCTTCTAACATGAGAACCAGGCAGGATTCACTTAGCTGTAGGTCACTGGAAAAAAAGTAAAACTTTCTCATGTGTTCCCATTTCAATGAGGTCAAAGTTCATATCTGACTCTATGATAATTGAATTACTCAAATGGAAAGAATGCTCCACTGAGTCCTTGATAACTCAGCATTTGCTTTTATCTATGTCTTCATCCTAGCCGCCCTGTTTCTTCCTGTCTTTTTTTAAATAATGAGCATATCATCATCCTAAAGGCAAAACATTATCAACTAATGGCTAAAAGACTTAAATGTAAGTTGTGAAACCACAAAAATCCTAGTGGAGTCCTGGCCGGTGTGGCTCAGGGAATTGAGTGCCAGTCTGTGAACCAAAGGGTCCCTGGTTCAATTCCCAGTCAGGGCACATGCCTGGGTTTCGGGCTGAGTCCCCAGTAAGGGGTGAGTGAAAGGCAACCATACATTGATGTTTCTCTCCCTCTCTTTCTCCCTCCCTTCCTCTTTCTAAAAATAAATGGATAGAATCTTTTTAAAAATCCTAGAGGAAAACACAGGGAGTAAAATCTCAGATATTCAACATAGAAATATTTTCGACAATATATCTCCTAAAGCGCTAGAAACAAAGTAGAAACTAAACAAATGGGACTACATCTGATTAAGAAGCTTTTGTACAGTTAAAGAAATCATCAGCAGGATGAATAGGGAACCCACCACTGTATGGGAGAACATTTTCGCCAATGATACTTCTGACAAGGGTTTAATCCCCAAAATATAAGAGAGTTAATACAACTCAATGCCAGGAAGACAAATCACCCAATCAAGAAGTGGGCAAAAGACCTGAATAGACACTTCTCCAAAGAGGACACAGAGAGGGCCTGTAGGCACATGAAAAAATGCTCAACATCACTAATCATCAGAGAAATGCATATTAAAACCTCAGTGAGATATCACCTCACACCTGTCAGAATTGCTAGCATTAATACATCAACGGACAACGGACAAGTGTTTGCAAGGATGTGGAGAAAAGGGAACCCTGCTGCACTGTTGGTGGGAATGCAGACTGGTGCAGCCACTGTGAAAAACAGTATGAGGGACCCTTACATAAATTAAAGGTAGAACTCCCTCTTGACTCAGCAATTCCACTTCTGGGAACATACCCCAGAGATCATGAAACACCAACATGAAAAAATCTAAGCACCCCTATCTTCATAGCAACACTATTTACAACAGCCAGGATGTGAAAACAGCCCACATGTCCATCAGTAGATGAGGGGATAAAAAAGCTGTGGTACATTTATACAGAGGAATACTACGCAGCAGTAAACAAGAAGAAAGCTTCCTTTGCAACAGCATGGATGGACCTGGAGAAAACTATGCTAAGTGAATTGAGCCAAGAGTATAAGACATATACCACATGATCTCACTTATGTACGGACTCTGATGAGCACAACAAACTAATGAACAAGAGAGTGACAGAAGCTTAGCTACACAGAACAGACTGACAGAAAGGAGGTGGGGGGCATGGGAGGAAAGATGGTGAAGAAATTAACCAACGAACATTTACGCACAGCCCGTGGACACAGCCAATGATGCGGGGATTGGCTGGGGGTGGGGGAGGGTGGGCTGGGTGAGGAAGGGGACCGGGGAAAAGTGGGGACAACTGTCACAGCTTAAACAATAATAAAAATATTATCGACTAAAATCTCACCATGCCCATATTTCATATTTCTGAAAATTATTTTTAAATTGGCTCATTAGTCTATTTGTAAACACTTCTTAATTATTACCTGATCTTCTAAAGACCAGAAAAATGCTGTAGTATAATTGTATGTTTTTCTTGTTCCCTGGTAATCAAGCCATTTAGAAAATAACTTCTGTTTTCCTTTTTTATTGGTGAGTTTTTCCCTCTAATATTTGAACTCAGCGAGTCAAAGAAACTTGAATGAGTGAAAATGGAAAACTCTGTTCTATCTAATTTCATACTTCTATTGTCAGATGACTACTCCCTGCTAAATTGTGTTCAATTAAATCAATCTGCCGCTTTGAACGCTGTATCAATGATTCTCCAAACCTTTCATGTGACTGAGAAAACAAACAAAAAAAATTGTGATCTAAGTCAGATCCTACTGGGGGAGTCGGAGGGGATCAATCCATATCACAACCTTAACATAAAAGTAACATCTTAAAGGGCTCTGTCTAAGCTGGTGCCTTTCTGTCACATTGTGTACAACGTTCTGCCTGAATGTAACACTGAACTTACATAACTTGTACCCCAAGCAAAGGAAATGAGCCGCTGACGCCTGTTCAACTCCAGGCACTATCCCTTTGCATTAACGTCTTTACTTGAAAACTCACAGTCATTCAGAACATGCACACACACAAACCAAAAACCCAGAGCTATCATATCTAAAAGTGCAGGCTAAAACCCGAACCATTTTAACACTGAATGTCTGGTGTTTATTTTTGCAACAATAGCCATTCCGAAACATTACAGGAACTTTCTATGTGACATAATCCCCGAAATGATGGACAGGCAAAGGCAGCCCAGATGCTAGTTGTGCCGCTCGATCAGATGAGCTGCCCAGAAATCTGTTTGTGTCAACACATGTGAAAGTAAATAAAACCAGATTCAGTGCCCACTTAAGTTACTTAAGGTAGCAGACATCAAGAAGCATAATCAATTCATGTTAGAAGGAAACTGAGTCCTAAACAGGCTCACGAGGGTCACGTCTGGCTTCAGATTATGTAAGAAAGTAAAGCAATGTCAGCCCAAGTCCATGAGCGGTACAGTTTTAATAAGCATTGCTAAAGAAGATAGTGGAGACATTGAGTGTGATTTTCTAATATTTCTTTGTTTAGTCCACACCCAACACTCTGGAAATCTCTCTGGCTTTATGGGAAAGTCTTGCCTAGTCACATAGATGAAGGCTTTTACTGTTATACTTTAATTTTTTGTATTAATATAATAGCCTATACAATTCAATGACGTGACTACTGAAATTTCTGTATCAGTGGGTACTTGTGAGGTCTTCTTAAAAAGCATTTCTATTGCTATGACAGGGTAGGCTGGATCTGATATATTTAAAATTGCATACACGCTAAGGAAAAAGAATCATCATTTAAGTCTCAGGAAAACATTAAAAGGCTCAATCTTACTAGATTTATCTGACAAAAGGTAAAGATTCTGTGACACCATGCTTTACTGTGGGGGAGCAACAGACCCAGGCATTCAACAACAACTCTTTGGAATCAGACTGCCCGGGTTCAAATTCCAGTTCAACCATATGTTAGACCTGTGACTTGGACAAGTGACTTTACCTTTTGCGCCTCAGTTGTCTCAACTGTAAAATGGGATAACAGTGGTATCTGTCTCCTGGGGCTGCTCTCAGGTTCAAATCAGCTGCATTTGCTAGCAAGAGCAGGTGTTCCAAAGTGCTTGCTAAATTAATGAACTAAAGGTTGACTTGTCACAATTATATTTTTCTGTAACTTAAATTTTTAAATAATGGGTATATATAACATAATATAACAATAATAATGAAATAAGTAATTAAACATATAACAAAACATTTTTAAAATAGGGAATACATATATAAATATGCAAGTATCCTAAATGTGTTTTAAGTATACACTCCCCACCCCTGCATCTCCATTACTCCATTGAGGTAATTCTGTAATTCACTGTTGTCGATGCCTTCCTCCACCCCTCTTGAAATGAGACCAATTTATTCTTTCTGGAATACCTGCAGTTTGCATGGATGCACATTCCAGACATAGAATGTTTATAATTAAGGAGAGCAGGTATTAAAGTTAGTTGTAAGACTGCCCGGCTGGTGTAGCTCAGTGGATTGAGCACGGGCTGGGAAACCAAAGGGTCCCGGTTCGATTCCCAGTCGGGGCACATGCCTCGGTTGCAGGCCAGGTCCCCAGTGAGGACCACGTGAGAGGTAACCACACATTGCTCTTTCTCCCTTCCTTCTCCTCTCTCTAAAAATAAATAAATAAATAAATCTTAAAAAAAAGTTAGTTGTAAGATTGTTCCAAATATTGAGAAATACCTCTGTTTTGATGTCATAGAAAAAAGTTCTAACACATGGAGAGTGATTTTCAGAAGCCTGCACTATACTTTTAACAAATATTTAATTGATGTGTTCCTCTTATTTTACCTGCCTAATATGTGGACAGTGAACGAACATGACACTATTATTGGTGTGGAAATAAGATAGTTTATAAAGACAACATCTGTTTTGAGATGAGAGTTCATGCTTTTAACATTTTAGATGTCTGAGCATTTTAATATTTCCTTTTTAATATGAAAAAATATAAATAAAATAGGACTAAATATGTAAAACCAGCATTCATCTTGCTATACATTTCATAACCGTGCTGATTATCATTTTACAGTCAGTACAGTAATGAAAAATGTTAAATTCATCTTTCTCACATACAAAATGCCCTGAGACCGTATGACATTGTTTTGCGTAGGTTTACCGCGTGTGCTTCTTTAACTGCCGTGGATGTGTGCAATGGGAGCTTGAAATTTTGGAAATTCTGTCTGTAAGTGTAACAGCATCAGCAATCGGGGGGCATATTTGGCTTAACACAAAGGAATCATTTAGGAAAGGACAGCTTCGTTTCAAACCAGCGGTGGAGGATGGAGAAAGTTAGGGACCTCCTGTTTTCGAAAACAAAAATACGTGGCTATGGAAACAGAACAGTTCTTTCCAGATCATGTAATGAGAGCATGTTTACTAGAATCAATTGCCAGTGCTGAAAGAACTCTTTGGAAGGAGTACCAGAAAATTTAGGGGAGAAAAAAAAAACCTCCCAGGTATAGTACAACATGCAAGAAAGGGAATAAATACAGACATTATTTTTTTGTTAGACCTGACATTATTGGCAAGTTTTAGAAGGATTCTCAGAAAGACTAGACAGAAAGGCAGGGAAATATCTTGAATTTATATTTCTTTGGAACTTAGATTTTAGTATATATGATTGCCTTTTTGTGCTGTTTGATTAACTACACATTTTATGAATGATTCTTAGAAAGGCAACTGTGATGGGAACTTGTAATACCTATGTCTTAGATGCCTTCAAATATGCAGCATAGTATTATGAACTATACTCACCATGCTGAACATTACATCCCTGTGAGTTATTTCTTTTATAAGGGGAAGCTTTGACGTTTTGACCCCTTTCACCCTGTTTGCCCACCCTCTGCCAGACCCCAACTCCACTCACATCAACCACCAATCTGCTACCTATTATCTGTCTCTGTGGGCTTGTGTCTTCTTGGAGGAGTTGTTAGAGTCCACACATAAGTGAGATCATCTGGTACTTGTCTTCCTCTGTTTGCCTTATTTCACTTAACATAATGCTAAAATAATGTTGCTGCAAACAGTAGGACTTCCTTCTTTCTCGTGGCCAAATAATGCTCCACTGTATATTTATACCACATATTTTGTAAAATTGGATGCTGGTCTCTTCCATCATCTGTAACCAAGCCTTCTAAAGATTTTATTATCATTGTCGTTATTGTCATTATTATTATCAGAGACAGGGTGAGCAAGGGAGAGAAACATGGGTCAGTTGCTTCTCGCACACACCCCGACTGGGGACCAAACCCACAACCCAGGTAAATGCCCTGATGGGGAAGCACACCGAGACCTCTTGCTTTGCAGAACAAAGTCCAGCCAACTGGGCCACGCCGGTCAGGGCTACGCCATTTTTTTTTTTTTAAACCCATTCATCCACTGATGTACACTCAGGCTGTTCCCTTATCTCGGCTATTGTAAATAATGCTGCCACAGACATGGATGTACAGGTCGCTTTTTTAGTTAGTGTTGTTTTCTTTGGATAAATACCCAGAAGTAGGACAGCTGGTTCCATGTTTAATTTTTTGAGGAACCGCTCATTGAATTTCTAATTTCGATGTATCACATCTCTAAAGAATCCTGTAACAGAAGGAAATTCCATCATGATGACATGTCAATATTAAAATTTATATGAATACAGGAAAAGGGACTAAGAAAATACCAATGTTTATCAATCTTTACCACTGGAAGGGACAGGAAGGTGCTGTGTGGCCCACAGTGCAAAGTGGTAAACAGTACACGTTTCCATCTGATTCAGAGACTGCAGTTTGACTGGTTTGTAAGTCTGTGATGACAGACAGGAAGGGAGGGGGAAGGGAGGGGGAAGGAAGGGGGAAGGGGGGGGAAGGGAGGAAACAGAGTCCCCATTTGAACAAGGCCCTCAAGCTGCTGGATTCAGTGGTGCCTGTCTTGATGGCCTCTCTGCGGGGCGCCTGAGGCACCCACAGTAGGGGAGCAGGGGCACCTTGAGGAAACAGAGTTCAAGTGCTCAGGGAGAGTGCAGGAGCTTGGGGAAGCCACGTAGAGGCTGGAGTGAGTAGTTTTTCTGAAGAACATTTTCCTGAATACATTCATCATGTGTCAAAGCAATTATGAATATATAATATAGCATATATAGTATATGAAGCAATTACAAATATATACCATCCTGTTTATCCCTGAAGTCTACAAAGTGTACCTCACAATGAAGTCGAGTAATCTCACAGCCAAACACAGCTGTGTTAACTGTTATCGCCCATTGTGGGTGGATTTGCAATAGGATTTTTTCAAAGGTGATTCCTTCTTTCTTTCTTTCTCTTTTTCTCTTCTCTTCTCTTCTCTTCTCTTCTCTTCTCTTCTCTTCTCTTCTCTTCTCTTCTTTCTCTCTCTCTCTCTCTCCCTTTCAACATGATTATTGATTTTAGAGAGAAAGGAAGGGAGGGAGAAAGAGAGAGAAACATCAATGGGTTGCCTCTTACACATGCCCCAGCGAGGGACTGAACCCACAACCCAGGCAGGTACCCTGACAGGGAATTGAACCGGTGATCTTTCAGTTTATGGGGTGATGCTCCAATCAACTGAGCGACACTGGCCAGGGCTGTAACAGGATTTTTATTATACTCAGCTCTTTCCCACTCTTTGGTGCTCCTAATTCCCAGCTCTCCATTTTGGTTTATGTTTCTTATCTCAATAACCAATATCACTCTTCCTCTCTGCGTGGCTCATCTGTATCCCCAACAAGGCAGTGTCAACGGAAGAGTACAGGGCCCCACATCTGTATACAAGGTTCCAACGAGACACATGATTTGACCTTGGATCATTCATTCATCCCCTTCCTTCTCTACTTTAATTTCAATAACTGACAAGAAAGTGAAGCCCAGGTTGTATCTCATTAAATGGAGGGAAAGGAAAAAAGTAAAAATATTATGAAGTAATAAGGTATATGTCATAATCTACCAATAATTACAGGTCATCTGATGTTTTTTCTTTGCTTAATCCCTTCCCCTTTTCCCCCAGCCCCTCAAACACCTACCCTGTGACAGCTGTCAGTCTGTTTTCTGTATCTATGAGCTTGTTTCTATTTTAATTTATTTTATGCATTCGATTCCACACATAAGTGAAATCATATAGTACTTGTCTTTCTCTCACTGGCTTATTTCACTTAGCATGATACTCTCCAGGTCCATCTATGCTGTTGCAAAAAGTAAGCTTCCTTCTTTTTTTTTTTTTTTTTTTTAAGATTGAGTAGTATTCCATTGTGTAAATGTACCACAGATTTTTTCTTTTTAAGTCCACTCATCTACTGATGGGCAACTGGGCTGCTTCCAGATCTTGGCGATTGTAAATAATGCTGCAATGAACATAGGGGACATATATTCTTTTGAATCAGTTCATTTTCTCTTTATAAAAGAAGAGAACGGATGAATTTCTGTCGGGTCCATGTCAATCCATTTCCTTTTGTTACTAGAATTATTTCATTCTAAGTCAGTGCTAAGTCACAAGAAGCTGTAGCTGCAATAGGAAATTAAATACAGCAATTAACCTAAGGCTACTCATAATTGATAGCACAAAGCCGCATTCTTGTACTGTAGCATAGTAATTAAAACACAAATTCATAAAGTGTAAATAAACACAAGTCAAAAACTGCCCATACATTAGAGCCTAACCGTATGATAATGCTACATTGCAAGAATGCATGTTACTGGTTTTTCTGGGATTCTGAAAATCCAAGACTACTCATCAACTAATGCTTACCTCTCAGCACCAATTTCTAACACTTAAACTCATCTTGTCATATATTTCCTTTGAAGTAACTTAATGTCAAAAATTTTAGGAAGTTACTTGAGGTCATGGAAGTTAAAAGAAGAATTCCATGGGTTCTTTTGGTTTATCTCGAATGTTCAGAGGGCCAAGAAGTAGGTTGCGACATGCTGGTAGTTTATTTGTTGCTCAGAGTCTCTTGCAGGTAAACTCAGGTGGGCGGTGGGGAATACTCGCTTTCCTCTCATTGAAAATCCTTACAAGACCTTAAAACAGATAATATAATACCAACCGGCTTTTAATCAACTGACTGGGGTAGCTATTTATATAATATATATTGACTGCTTTCCTCTTTCCTCCCCAGCTGGTCTATGCCAGCTAATGAATGCTTAATATGATTTGTATGTGCCACTGTGGAATCAGTGGATTTCCTCTCAACTAAAAATTAAGCACAATATTTGCTGCTTTAGTTATTTTCTGTGTAGAACGGAAATGGTCAACTGTTTTTAACTTAAGCTACACTGTACAAACCCAAACTTGAATATGGGCTTGAATCAGAGAAATAGGTTTCGCCTCCACTTGTCCAATTAAAAAGATATACATGGCTTTTAAGGGGAAGCAAAGTCTGGTCTTAAAATTCAGAATCACATGAGTGGAGTTCAATCCTTGTGCCAAATTATTGCTTTGTTATAAATATCACACTGTCTATCCTAAAGGGAAAAGAAAAAAAAACAAATGAACAAACACACCACCACCTGCGGAACCACAGGGATTTGATTTGCTTAACTTAGAAAGTCTAGGACAGTGTAAACCACAGACATTGCTTCCTGTTGGACTGTACTGCGTGCTGTGCCCTTAGAACAAAACGGAAACATTTTTAGCAGAAAGATTTTACAGAGTGTTACGGTGTGTCTGTGATAGTCAATAGAAGCAACTGTTAAAATACCAAGTATCTGGTATCTGGATGTTCTGAATTGCATATTAAGGGTTTTGCACTACCATTGGTTAAAAAAATGTGTAATATGAAACTCAATTAGCTTAAGTAAAAGTTATGCCTGGAAAATCACAGTACATAATAGATGCAGGGCTGGCTGGAGGGATGGAGGGATGGATGGATGGATGGGTGGGTGGATGGACGGACCATAAATATCTCTGCTCTACCTACTACAAAGTGCCATGTTGATTGTAGTAAGTTAAAGTAGTCACCCCAGTGATAACAAAGTGGGGGCCTTGACAGAGGGCTATTCACTGTTAAAAAAATATCTCAATGTCAGCTCAGATACTAAAATGTAAAGCAACACAGGACACACCAAAAGTACCAAAACATCTAATGAAGCCAAAGAAACAAACCAGGAAAATGGTATGCAATAACAATTACACATAACTACTCAATTTCTATCTCTTGACTCTTCAAAGAGGAAAATGCTACATCTATGCACAATGCAATATCATCTACTCCCTTGCTTTAAAAAAAAAACTGAGTAATCACAAATAATTCAATTCATAAAAACCACTGAAACAAATTCAATCTCAGTCTAATACGGTATTAGAATAATATCAACATAAATAATAGCTTCTGTGTAGTGGGTAACAATGATAGGTAATTTCATTTTAATTAAATGTCAGCATGAAAATTCTGTTCATATTTATCATACTAACTATGCAGGCCATGTACAAAAAGAATACAAACAGCTGTCTGAATGTGGTATTTCCATTCAGAGATATTGTACCTGCTGGCATTCTGATGAGCTTTTACTCATTTTAGCACTAAAAACACCAAGTTTAATTTTAGACAGTGTGTAGTATTATCAAATACGATATGAGATGATCATACGGAACACCACTTTGCACAGCCATTAGCCAATGACATATTTATGCCAGTACTATGGTTGTAATCACATGTCAAATGGCAGCCAAGATATTTCTTTGAAGTCAGTTCAGATTGTCAAATTACAGTTCCCGTTTACAACTAGAAGTCTGATTTAGAATCAAAGTGCAGATCCGATCCCCCAGGAAACGCTTTGAGTTTCAGCTGCCGCAGCCGGGGCCAATGGCCCGGGAGATGCCGCACCGCAGATCAGCAACGCACCCCCTGTGCCTCGGGGAGCAGACTTCTGTTTATTTCAGTTCACAGACCCCTCCTCCAGGGCACAACCTGCACAAACACGCATGGCAGCCCCCGAGCACACTCTTCGGACAAATCACTTATTCTGGAGACACAGCAAAATGCCCTATAACGGCCATCTCCCAAGTTCAACTGGGAAATGTTTCTAGGATTTCAAAGCTCAGTGGAGAAACATCTTATAATTATCTTAATCAAACAATGCTCCCAGTCATTTCCAGGGGTGGCCAAGGTGTTTCTTCTTACTCTCTAGTTCCCTAGCCTGTATGCAGTATTTAAAATGTAAAATTCAGCATTAACAGTGGGCATGGAAGATAGTCTGGTGTTTTGTATTTACATTGAAATAGGAGGGAGGGTATGTGAGACTGACAAATTGCTTATTATCCTCTTAATTATTTTATCTTTGAAAATAAAGAAAAATTTGCCCTGGCTGGCGTAGTGTGGTGGATTGAGCGCGGTCTGCGAACTAAAGGGTCGCGGTTCGATTCCCAGTCAGGGCACATGCCTGGGTTGCATGCCAGGTCCCTGGTGGGGGCCACATGAGGGGCCACCACACATGGACGTTTCTCTCCCTCTCTTCCTTCCCTTCTGTCTAAAAATAAATAAATAAAATCTTTAAAAAAAGAAAAAAAAGAAAATAAAGAAATTTACTTTTAAAAAGAGATTATTTATTCATTTTTAAAGAGAGGGTAAAGGAGGGAGAAAGAGAGGGAGAGAAATGTCAGTGTGTGGTTGCCTGTCACATGCCCCCTACTGGGGACCCGGCCCGCAACCCAGGCACGTGCCCTGACTGGGAATAGAACCTGAGACTCTTAGGTTTGCAAACTGGTGCTCAATCCACTGAGCCACACCAGCCAGGACCAAAAATAAAGAAATTTAAAGATGATGCCCAAGCTTGCCCTTTCCTTTTCTGACTCCAGTCCCTCTTGTGCATCACCACTCCGGCCTCTCCTGACACACCCACCCATGCACACACACACACACATACATGCACACACAGTGGCCACTCCCTTCTCTGCATCCTGCACAGCATTATTGCAGATTACAATCATGTACTTGTCCGTTTCAACCCTAAGAAGCTAAACCTCTTGAGGGCAAGACCAGCCCACAGTAACAACACTATCTGCTCTACTACAGAACATGGACAACTTCTGTTGAATCATACATGCATGGCACAGGTCATATCCCTTTTGGGGAGGGGGGATTTTTTCACCTGGTTGAATATGAAGTGTGTCTCTAGCGATGAATTTCTACTAACAGAAATAGCGTACATATAACAGCAAAGTAATAACAACGGTAATAATCGAGAGTAATAACAAGATCACTGCGATGATAAAGAGCTCTGTGTCCAGGGACGTGGGTTGTAGGGACTGAATGGTCTGGCCCCCATTTCATCCTCAGCCCACCACACAGAACTCAAGAGGCGATATGTTTTATTTTTGAGAGTTCTAACTCCAATGTGTAAATGCCTTTTCAAGCTCCACCTCCAATGCTTATTCGCTATGCAATATTGAGCAAATTACTTAGCTTCTTTGTGTCTCATTTTTCCCTTCCATAAATTTTGGAAAATAATCTACTTCAGAGGCTCCTTGTGAGGATTAATTGAGTTAATACATGTAAGGCAATTCATAGTATGTCTGGAATATAATAGAAACTCTATGCATTAACTATTAATATTTCTGTCACGTAGTCAGCATTTGAGACTTCTTGGAGTAAGTGAACGAATGAACACAGACCATTTTGACTAACTTAGTTGAAGAGTTATGTCATTAAGTCCTGCCTTCCCAACATGATGGGTTCAGGAGGTTGACATGTTATAATGCTTTAAATTCATTGATAGAGAACAACAAAATAAACATCTGAGACTGTAAAGGAACTGGGTATTTGCTTACTTCAAATCCTCTTATTTTGTCATGCAGCAAAAGTTCCCTACTATGCCTTAAAACTTTTTGCTGTGCAGAACACAGTTGTCCAGACATTTCATGATGAATTGGGCCTTTCACTGACCTCCAGAAATGACCCAATTCCTACCGCTACTACTTCAAAACCACCCAGGAAAATGCTCTTCTCTCTGTGTGGAAAACAAGCCTTTTTCCACATGGAGCTGCTCGTTTCTCAGAGTCAACAAGGAATTGTCCTCTTGCCAAGCCCCGAGGGCTGGCTTGCCCAGAAAGGAAATTGCTAAAAATGAGAATGGGCACCAGACTCATGGCTCAACCATAACCACCCGCTTTCTTCAGGTGAAGAGAGGCTCACCATTAATTAGCCTCCGTCACAACACCACACCAATATTTTCACTGCATCCCCACCAGGCACATGGGCTGTACCCTCCTGGGTCCATATTTGTTCCTTCCAGAAAGTTCTTAATGCTTTTGTGAATACACACATGTATTTATTTTGAGATGGCCCACAGAACTTGTGAGGCATTTGGTCGGCGTTACAGTGACACCGGGCAGATCTTCTAAATGGAACAGAGATAAATAAAAATTCTACAAAAAAGACATAGGAGATCATTCTTTTTCTTCTATTCCCAAATTAATCCTGAGTCAGTTTCACTGTCTCTCAAATTAAGTGGCACAGAGTACAATAAATTTCAGAAATGTCATCAAAATCTACTACTTGTACCTCTAAATTATACTAATTACCTGTAGCATTAACTTTGATTTTGTTGACCAGGGATACTGGGATCTCCTATTATCTTAGGAAATGTGACTGCTGAAGTGTGTTCTCTTAAACTTTTATAAAGAAACAAGTGTAATTGTTGTCTGGGATAACATGTCTGTAAAATTCAGGTTGAAGATAAACATCTGTACGGTGAACAATCAGGATATAAGCACAAAAGTCTGTAGATCAAGTTTTATAATATAATTTCTATAAACATTATAAAATCCATAATATAATACACTTCCTTTCTTTGTCTTCGTTGTCAAGAAACTCAGAACATCAGTGAACAATAATAACAAACTCCTTGTAAAGTCCTAACAGCTTGTATTTCTAATTAGTGCCTATTATGATATGCAACTTGTAGGTTTTGAAACTCTGCCTTAAAGGAGGTAAGTGTAACTTTTAAATAAATAAGTTCACTGTGCTTTTGATAAACTGATAACCTGAAATTATACAGTCAACCTAAAAGACAAATTATTTTTCCATAAAAATCAACCAGCCATACTGTTTTCAATATTAAAAAGATAACAGTTTTGTACAATATGGGGCCCTAAAGAGAGTCTGTTTTTAGTACCACTCTTAAATGTTAATGTAATGGAACTCTCCAAATTATATCTACTTAGGTTAATGCTCTCTGTCTTCATCCATCAAGCTTAGGTTGTATTATTTATCCAGTGGTAGCAATTTCTCATTGGTTGAGCTCACACAAAAAAACCTGCTTTCATTTCACCACATATGATGTATGCAATATTTATTCATTAATCCTTAGGTCCTTCAGCAATAAATTAAGGACACTTCATTTAAGCTTATGCCTGAACTGTAATACTTTTCTTTCATTACTGTTTTACCCACAGCATTTTCATTTATCATTCTGTACATATGGATTCTTATAGATTCTTCTTTAACATACAGAATTATAGCTTGATTATTTTACTTTCAGCTGAAACTATTCCAAGTTCTCCTCACCTCACTCCTTGGGAACTGCGGAGCCTTCCAGTCTTCTCTTCAAAAAGAGTCTCTTGCATAACACAACTGATTAAACTTCTTAACACCAGCTTGTGTTACTTTCATGCTCCAAAATATAGAATGGCTCCTGCTGACCTGTCAGACTGGACTAAAATTCCCCTGGAGTTCCAGGTCTGCCATATCCTAGACCCATTCTTCATACCTGACCTCTATTCCTGCCATCACAAACTTCTATTTACCCCAAATTTTCATTGGGTAGCAACTACTGTGCCCCCCACAATCTGTGCCATGTTAATTATGATATTTGTACACACTTTTCCTCATATCTGAAGATTCTTAGTTCTCTATCTATAAAATCTATGCATTCTTTAAGGCATAATTTAAAAACTTTTTAAATGTTTTATTTATTTATTTTTGAGAGCAGGGAAGGGACAGAGAAAGAGAGGGAGAGAAACATCAATGTGATTGCCTCTTGTGTGCCCCCAACTGGGAACGTGGCCCACAACCCAGGCATGTGCCCTGACTGGGAATCGAACCAGTGACCCTTTGGTTTGCAGGCTAGCACTCCATCCACTCAGCCACACCAGCCAGGGCACATAATTTAAAATTTACTTCCTTTGTATTTGGGGAATATACTAAACTCTAAATTCCCATTAGTTTTGAGATTTGTTTTTACTGTATAGTAATAATATCACTGATAATAGCTACCATGTACTTGTGCACCAAAGAGCATGCTTAAAATATTGTGCATAGTATTTATTTTAATACCCACACTAAAATTTTGAAGTAGAAAATATTATCAACCATATCTACAGCAACTAAAAGTTAAAGAAATCTCCCTGAGCTCAAATGCAGAGCTGAGATGCAAACCCATGTCCAGCCGACATGCAAGGGTGAGCTTTTATCCTCCTCTGATGTAATCAACATGCCGCGCTTTCTTAGGGGCCACGAGGTTATCACTCTCATCCCTCCACCTGTGCTGTCTGAACATAACTGCCCAAGAGCAGAAATGCCCAGCCTACTACCTTTGGTGATGAATATGCATGTAAAAACACATTTTGACACATTCGCTGTAGATCAAACATTCAGGCAGATTTTGTGAGAAATGAATGGATGAGCCCTGCTCAATGGGTTGGGCATCATCCCACAAAGCCAAAGGTCGCCAGTTAGATTCCTGATCAAGGCCCGTGGCCCGGGCTGCAGGGTCGGTCCCTGGTTGGAGCTTGTACGAGAAGCAACCGATCGATGTTTCTCTCTCACATGAATATTTCTCTCCCTCTCTTTCTCCCTCCCTTCCCCTCTCTCTAAAAATAAGTAAATAAAATATATTTTTTAAAAAGGAAATAAACAGATGAGACAAGGAAAAACAAAGCAAAACTAAACTCTAAATAACTTTACAATCCTACTTCTGGACCCAAAAATGTGTAATACTGTAGCATCGAACCCCTCAGAAATTTCAGTACAAGTGATGGAGACCCAATAATCACCCCCAATTCTACAGGTGATAAATGTCGAGGCCTCCCTGAATTTGTCCTAAATTTTTGCAGGGGTGGGCATGAAGTGATTTACTTTGTAATAATGTTTTCTACACCTTGAGTTAAGTTGCTATATATGCTCTTTCTATGCTTGAGTGTCTCACCTTCCATTAAAAAGAAAAATCCCTACTGTGGGCACTTGTGGACACCTTGGACCTCTTGAAGATTTGTGAAGAGAGACAGAACAGCGGCAAGCCAACATATTCAACGGGCACATCATGGAACTTCACTTAGTTCCCAGACTCTATCGCCCTTATCCGCCTTTTTCCCTCTCTGCCTCTATCTTCCCCTTTCTGCAGCAAAACCAACCCTCCCTTTTCTTACTGCATGGAACCCTGTCCTTTGCTATGTTGACAGCCACGTCTGTTCATGCCGCAGCATGTCAACTTTTATATCAAGTAGCAACAGGCTGATCATGGTGTTTGCCCATAGAAGGTCAATTTCTTCTTCCTACCAGTTAATACAATATGTTTCTCATGGTTTATTTGTGTGTGTGTGTGTGTGTGCACGTGCATACATGAACATATTTAGGGTGTGTGTCTATAGCCTACTCTTTTTATATTTCATCATGATTTTATCTATTTTGGTCACCTATCTCTTCTTCTCCCTCTTCCTGTTTCTAATCTCTCAAAATGACTATAAAATGGAATTAAACTATATCCCTAACATTGAAAATGATTAGTCCAATGAAAGTTTAAGTCCTTAATATCATTTATTTAAAAACTAGAGGATATCCTTTTCTTTATAAAGACATGCAGAATTCAAACATAGACATATTAAGAGATCATACTGATAGCAATGACCCTTAAAATGTTTCTCTGTGAATCTATTACTCATGATTACTGAGAAATGCAATGGTGAGCATGCGGTGCAAATAGGATAGGTTCATTCAATGGAAAAAGGGGATTAACGCCTGGGAATCGAAACTCTTTTACTTCTTGCATTTACTACATGGAAGATTTATTATTCCTATTATTTCTATTAATATTGGAATAACATTCCAGGAATATATAGAAAAAGAATACAGGTGCTAATATCTGCATTCCCTTTATCTTAAGGAATTCAATAATTTGCTGATCTATTGTCTAGAACTACTTTGTTGTCTACTGTAAGATAAGAGGCCAAATTAATTTGCATTCTGTTGTGACTGGACTCTGGGTGCATCCGCAGGGCAAAGCAACAGGGTGTGGAGTGAGGGAGTGTGGGGCCAGGCAGCACATTCAGTTCCCTCCCTGCTTTCCCAGCAGGCCCGCCGGCCATGCTGCCTGCAGAGGCCTGAGGCCCGAAATCAGCACAGCCCTGGGGCTCTCTGTGTGCTCCAGAGAAAAATGCCCTTTGTTCCAGCAATCAAAAGTTAAGTAAGGCAAAATGAGAAAGTCCACAGAAGGTCACTTCTCATGTTTTCATGAGAAATTTCTGCGTTCCAGGCAATGATTTTAAGGTTTCTGGAATGGGAGCACTTGATTGCCGAATACAAGACTCATCTGACTATATCTGAAAAAATAAAGAAAATGTTATTGTCTTTGTCTTTGAGGGGTGGAAAATCTATAGAAAATATTTTCCTTTGAATTGGCAGAAAAATATTTTGATCGATGAATGGGGGCCTGATATCACCTTAGATCATTCTATTTTCAGGGTATTACACTTCTAAAAAATTGAATACTATGCAAAAACCATTCTCAACCTGAGTTCGAGACATGGCGCTTATTTACAAAAATATGTCTTTATGAACATTGTCGCAAAGGTTAACCAGCCTGGAAAACCAGAGGGGGAAATCCCACCCCCATGCATGCTTTCGTAGAAAACTATTTTTGTTTTTGCAACCTCTAACCCACAAATTCATGTTTCCTCATTTTCTCCAAAGTCTGCCAGTACAAGCAACGGGGCTGGATTTTATATCATTTTGTCAAATTCATCTTGATATCTTCAGTGCCATCACTGACCCTTGGCAAAGACTCTATTAATATTTGTGGGCTGTAATGGAGAGACGATGCCTATTTTGGTCCTTTGTAGATCTAAAACTTAAGGCATTCTGTGCCTGCTCCTTAACTTTGAACTCCCTTATTTCCGTCTCGATAATAATTTAGTATTTGTTGATTAAAAGAGGAAAGAAAAAATGATCATCTCTATATCCTGATAATTTCATTGGTTACTAACTAAAGGTAGCAAATACGCCCTCCATGAAAGTTCCTTTCGGGTAGGAAAGCTTTCCTTTTTGCCAACAAAAATTAAGCTACTCCTCTACGAGCTGAGAGTCCCAACATTGCACCTAAAAACCAAATGGATGCATCACACCTCACTGTGGTTGATAACATCTTGCAATTAAATCAAAACATGGAGAAGTATGTCCATTATTAAATGATGACTCCTGCACCCTCATGTGAGCTTAAATCTGGACTGTTTGTTCAGGCGCCGTCCCTGGATTCACGCCTGAAGACAAGAGTGTCCAATGATGAAAGTCAGATCACTTTGATCAGCAGGAACTTCAATCCGAGGCAGGAGAGTGAACGTAATTGTCTCTGTGATAGGAGGAACACATTGTGGGGAGGCTTTGTTTGCAGGACGCTGACAAATGTGGAAGACACACATCTTTGCAGTGTTTTATATGACGCAGGGTTTCCATAGCAAGAAGCTGTTTGGAGACGGACCACCTGGTGGCACTGGCCTCACAGGTGACACCCTGTCTGAAGGGACTGTTAGTCTGTGGGTAACCTCTGGTCCTCCCCCTCGCAGGTCCCAGAGGCAGAGCCCAAAGATCCTTTCAGCTCATTTATTCTCAGCACAGTCTGGCCCAAGGGGCTCTCAGCAAAAGTTACTCACATTCCTTGGTTCTGCGTATACTGTGAAGCTTCAAATTGTTAAGGATGCTTAAGATGAATGACTACATGTTTAATTTAATTTTGCTGAAGGCGCTAGATTTACAAAGTCATTAACCCACATTTAAGAAGAACTTCTCCACTTGGTGATGGCGTTGCCCTGTCAGGCGGTTCTAATCACCAGCCGGAAGGAAAGCCCGGTCCAGGCAGAACGGGAGCAGAGAGAGCTCTTCTTCCCGGGGCCGATTTCTCTCTCCTGTCAAATGAGTCGTGACACTCTGGCTAGCAACTACACCAAGGGCCCTTTCCAGCACAACTTTTAGCTGCTCTATGGGGACATTTTCAAAGACCATACTTTTTTTAAATGGGATGCAGAAGGCTCTTAAAAGAACAAAGCAAAACACCTTTTATATTTTGAAAGCTGGTCACATGGCTGCTTTTTTGGGGCCTTAAATTCTTTTGAAGTGACAAGTTATTATTGTTTTTCTGCAGTAATTGGGAGTGTATGAGCAGTAATCTTTTGAGGTTAAAGAATTCAGAGGAATAACTAGTCACAAAAACCAATCCAGAGCCCACATAAAAGAACCTAAAATACAGCATCAAAATCTACATACTTACACACTTGACAAAATTCTAGAGGAGATGAAAGAATTCAAAGGTACGTTCTCCTAAGGGAAAATCAATGACCTGAAGTAACATGAACTTAGTGACCAAGGGTTGACCGATAATTATAGTATTTCTTTCCAGAAGCACACCTCCATTATGAAGAGACCTGCCATTAGATATTTGGGATTACAGGTATTTTCACGGTATTAGCCATCTCTGTACTTGAACTAATCAGTCAACAATCATGAGTGCCTAGGTCAAATGATCAATTACATAGAACGATTTTCTTTAAGAAAATTGTCATTAAGAGGGATGAAAGGTAAGATAATTCAGTCAGGTCTAGAACTGAACGGTTTTCAAAAAAAAGAAAGAAATAAAAATGGATAGTTTTCACAAAGTCTAGTCTCATAAGCCTAAACTTTACTCCTGTGAATGAATTCTTTTATTCATGGTATTATAAATGGTTAAGTGCTGGTCACTTATATATTATGTTCATCGGTTTAATCAAACACAATTTTACTGACTTTAAAAAACTTAAAGATATTTTTCTTTTTATAATGAAAAGATAATCTATATGTTTTTATATATTCTTCCTGTCTTAAGATATTACGCACAGACCTACACGCGGACACTTGGCCAGGTGCCAGGCGGTGCCACCGTCTCTGCTTTCAACTCTCTACGGGCAGGGGTCTGGTAACTATTTTCTATGAAAGTTTCAAGTAGCAAACATTTTAGGTTTTGCTACCCATAGCAGGGCTCCACGGAAGCTACTTGAGTTCTTGAAAGCAGTTCAGGCAACGCATAAATAAATGGACGTGGCTACCTTCTGATAAACCTTCACAGACATTAAAACATGAATTTCATACACTTTTTCATGTGACATAAAACGCTACATTCCCTTAATTTTAAAAAATCATTTAAAAACACTTTTAGCTAAGGGCTGTATAGAAACCATGCCTGGCTGAATTTGGCCTTTGGACAATAGTCTGATGATGTTTTGGTGCAGAGTGTTGAAAAAGGAAAGTTTTTTTTCTTATATGATTTATATTTCTACATAATATTCCCTATCCTCTGAAGTCACATAGACCTTTCTCTTAGGAAAATTGTAAGGATTTATTGTCAAGTTTTTATTTCACAGAAAGATAATTTATCATTGGCCATCTTAGTATACTTGGCTCCGAACTGATGTAACAGATTCCAGGAAAAGGAAAAAAAAGAATGAAATGGAACATTTTGCAGTTGGCAGGGGAGCACTAACGTAATTTCTGCTGCTTCCATTTGAAACAGAAGTATGGCAATATAAGAAAAACAGTTTTCAAAGCAACCAATGCGTATCGATAAAAGAAACCCCAGATGCTTTGCCACATAGTAACAACCTTCTTGGCATTAAAGAATGCCCTGCAATTAAGATATTTGAGGATATGGGGGTGGGGGGGATACACAAGGATGTTATATGCTTTAATTTAAATGAAGCATTAAATTCAAATCAGTAATCTAAACTTCTTATATAATACATGAAGAAATCTAAGGCTGATATTTAAGTAGTCGGCCCAAAAGCACATAGGTAGTTTCCAACCCAGTTCTTTTTCTTTCCCCTGATTCCAAAATAAATATTCTTTCCCTTACAAATTGACTCCAAGGATGGAGGTACATTTATATTTTCTCAGAAGGAAGCAGGAAACTAAGCCTCTAGTTCACAAGTAATTAGTGACAATTTAATTGGAATTGAAAGTGTTTTCTCTGCATTGATAAATAATTAACACCAACAGAGAAACAGCTTTGCCCTGCTTGAGAACTGCGTAGTAGCAGATAAGCTTTCCAAGGAACCAGTTTAACAAGGGGAGAGACCTGCATTGGTATCTCTTAGTCCTATGAGCACAGAAGTACTGGATTTATCTGCTTTCTCCTGCCGGACACCAGGGAAGCATTTGCTGTGCTTCGGTTAAAAGTGCTATTCAAGTTCAAGTTGGAGAACTGAAGTAGATGATGTCTAAGGTTCACCGAAATGATACTGCTTCCTAAATACAGCCACAAAGTCACCCCTCTACCACATCCTCTCTCCTCTTCTTAATACATACATTATTACATATATAATCACTAGTTATTATAGCCTAAATAGTTCAAGGTTTTCATTTATAAAAAGAATAAAATAAAAGTCTTCTGCCAATAATCTCCCAAGTTTATAATATGAACAAGTATTCGTTTATTTGTTAAAAGTATAATAACAAATAAGCACAAAAATAGTAGCAGTTCTGTTTCTATTGCCAAACAGAATATTACAAATAATTAAACTGGCACTCTTTGTTTTAGATATTTGACACAAAAAAAGAGTATTTTGTACTAAGGATTTACCCCTTCCTCATATGTTTCTGGAATACAAAATGAGATAATTTCTTATAATGAAATTTATTTGTTAACAAAACCAATTGTGAGTATAAAACTGGCATTTTCCTATTAAAGGAGTAAATAAAAAATAAAGATAGATTTAAAATAAGACTTGGAATATAAATGTTCTAAAAGCCCAAAGCACGCTTACATAATATTGAATACCTATGTGGGCTGCAGGACTTAAACTGATTTGCACTTGTTGATTTTTACATTACTCTGGTGAATAATGAAAATTAGTCAAGACAGACTTATTTATACTGTTTATAATTTCATTCAAGGTTTTAAAGAAAAATTAATGAATCAAGGCAGAAAAATGTATTAAGGATGAGGAAAAATTAAACACAGTCCATGTTTTCATTGTGCATTTAATTCACAGAGATACAGAACATAAGTCATATGCCTGGATGCACTTCTGCATCCTACTTTTGAATATCTTCATGTTTTCAATCAAGTTAATAAGCTGCATCATTAATCAAGTGCTAAGTTCATTATACCCATAAAAATATGCCTGTCTTACTTTGTTCTTTAAGTTCACTCTTCCCATAAGGAGAGGGGAGAAACTCTACCAAGGTGAATGGAAGGACCAGGCTTTTCTTCTTATGCTTTACCAGTCCCCTCTTTTTTTTCTTAAGATGCTATTTATTTATTTTTAAATAGAAGGGAAGGGAAGGAGAAAGGGAGAGAAACATCAATGTGCGGTTGCCTCTTGGGCACCCCCTACTGGGGACCTGGCCTGCAACCCAGGCATGTGCCCTGGCCAGGGATCGAACCAGCGATCTTTCGGCTCTCAGGCCAGCACTCAATCCACTGAGCCACATCAGCCAGGGCAAAAGTTCCCTCTTTATCTAAATGTGTGGAGGGCTGTGGCACAAAATGCATTAAGTTTCCTATTTGTTTTTATACTGTATCTATGGGCAGGTGAGAAGACGGATGAAATTATCCATAGTTCTACCAAGCACAGTACCATTTCCAACTTCCTGACTTTACGAACACTCAGTATTTAAAATCTATTAAGAAGCTTCATTCATTCAGTCAGCCTACAAATATGAATATCCAGAGATGCATTTAAGTGTTCAAAAACATATTCTAACATCAGTAAAAATAAAGTCTTTCCCCAATATCTTCCACTTACATGCTCCCTAGTGATTGAATCAAGAAACGTAAATCCTTCATCATATAATTAAGTATACTGGAACAGGCTTTTCGAATCTAATAGTGAGAGGGGATTTATGATACATTTAAATATTTGGACACAACTAGTTTTGTACTTCTCCTTAAGCAGATGCAACATTAAAGAAATCGTAGGTGTTTTTCCCCAGGTAGGATAACAGTAACTTTGGACACATATTTATAATTTTAAGATTCAAATCTGGTACTTTTTTCTTTTTTTTTTTTTTTTTTTTACATTAACAAAACCTTTTATCCAAGCAGCGACATTCTGGTAAACTTAAAAATAGCTCAGTTTGAGAGTCTTGCCATATCCCCTCTATTTGATCACGGAAATGCTCATGAAATCTCCCCATCTAAGGCAGCACCTGTGCAATCAAGTTTGTCTGGTTGGGAAGCACACGGTCAGAAGTCATAAGCCTTAGAAAAAGATGAGTGTCTGCTGGAACTCTTTCCCCTGAGGCTTCAGTTCTCCCCTCACTCCGCCCGTGACAGGTGAACTCAGAGGTAAAAATGAGCCCATATCTTTGCAAATGAGAACTGTGAAAACAAACAAACAAACAAACAAATATGGCTTCAGGACCCAGGAGAGAAGTGCCCTGACAGCCTCCTGTTAGGTCCAGCAGGCTCATCTGCTTCTGGGCACCTACTGCAACCAGCCTCCAGGTTTGCCAAGCAAACGCTCACACCCTGTCCCAGCAGGGGGAAGGGAGGTGGCTACTTGGAAGAGATACTTCCCAAATGCAAATGGCTGAATTCATCTTACAGCCCACAAATTGATCTCACATGGCTTTCGCTGGTATGAGTCAGCCCCCCTCAGAGTGAGCTGACTTTTTTTTTCCAGCTAAAAGAATAACTTCAAAGCAGTTCATTCTCTAGGAAAAGGTGGCAACAACTAAAATGAACCCTTCTGCCTCACATGTTCTTTCTCTCAATTCACACTAATGTTGCATTTGGCTTTATGGGACTCTTAGCGATACTTGTTGTGCCTACTGAGATTTCTGTTTGCTTCTGATGGGTGTTCTAATCACCTGCATGATTTTAATGGTGAGACCTGCACTATTACCTCATCTTCTGATGCTTACATATGAGCTGGGGAAAAACTGAGTCACTAACCACGGTGCAGTGGGGGGTGGGGTGGACAGAAGCGCATTCTGCATTATTGCTCTGTTCCACAGAGATAGACAGGGTCAGCCTGCCCAGGCTTTTGAAGTTACATGAGGGTTTGGGCTCTTATCCCAGGAACAAGAGGACGTCATTCAAGGGTTTTTAACAGGGAGTGACATAATCCCATTTTTATATGAAAAGATCATTCTGAGTATGAAGAATGGCTGAGTGTAGAGAAAAAGCAAAGGTTCTTAATAATTTGGAAACTGCCTGGAGCAACAGCAAAAAAAAAAAAAAAGGAGGCTGGTCTAGTCTGTCCCTACAGAAGTTTCTATGGAAAAGATCCTAGCGGCTAAGTGGCATTTACCTTAGCAAATTTATGACCCTAGCACTATTGCAGAGTCAGAAACAAGTTGATTGAGGTTTCATTCAAAATCCATGAAATCTCAAAACTACAAAAGCTAAGAAGCTATCATTGTTCCAAGTGAATGAATAAAGAAACTAAGGCTCAGATTTCAGCAGATAGTTTTCCCGAGTGACAAAGTCAGTGACCCCCAGCTCCTTGAAAATAAAACTCTCAGCATATTTGGGAGATTAATTATTCATGGGCTCATTTTAGAGTTTCTGAGAGACATCCCATGGCCAGCAAAGGTAAACTCTAGACTGTATTAGATGCTAATATGTCAACTTCAACATACAACCACAAAGGGAAATGCAACAGTTTCTTTCCAAGGATTCACATTTTAACTAAAAATTCTTGACTTCTTTATAAAAACTGAAAACGTTTTCTCTGCGTGGTACAGATTGTACAACTGTCACGAACACAGAAGATGGATGTTAGTCGAAATCTGTATGTCTGACTCAGATGTTCCCGTGTAATTAGGGAAGATTGAGTAGTTCCCCATGTCCTGGAAAATAAGCAAGTGACAATGTGGATGTGCTCGTGACAGTCAACGTTAATTAGTTAAGGATTTATATCTGTTTCCAAAACTTATTTGAGATCACTGTTTCACATATCAATACCCATGTCTGTATCAAGTCAATAGCTGTAGGGTAAATAGCTTCTTTACTTAAAGCAACTTTGTTTACAGTAAAGAGAAGATCATTTTAAAATATCCTTATTAATCTTTGTGAACTTTGATCTACATTGTCTGTTACAAGGAAATCAGTTGAATACATTTCATGCTATAAATTTCCAAGAAATGTTTTCAGGCCTCGAACTGCTGTGTGAAGCGCTGCAGAGCATCTGAACATTGGAGACAAACTAGGTGAACGCCATTTGGAAGCCAGGGGTCAAGTAGCTGCTAACACAACTCAGCAGCGAGTCATCAGGCTGCAGGGACACTTTTAGAGCCCTCAGGAAGGTGGGACAGCGGGGATGACAGTGGAATCATCAGCTAGCCCTGATGGCAGGAGTGAGTACCTGCTCTCACAAGATAAATGAAGTCCCTGTTCAGTGATACACGGAGTAGTCAAACCCCAGCAGGCCCCCGCTATTGGATGAGATAATCATCTTTTAAGAAGGCTCATCCCATGAATGACTGCTCAGTTTACTAGCAATATAATATTGACATATCAATTACATTTAAAAAGTAAAAATGAAAAAATGCAGATCATACAAGGACTTTGTTTTGGTAGACTGGCTGTCAGGAACTGTATTCAGTTTTATCCAAGTGGATTGTTTGAAACTAAAACTGGAAGCGAGAAGAAGACAATTTGCAAATGAAGATCAGGGATCAGGTTACAGCTGTTCTATTTGTTAATTATCCCCTTGGTCAAGCTGTAATCTTTCAAAAACTTGACTTCAGAAAATGGGGAAACTAGCATCAACCTCATCATGTCTTCATGTAAATTAATATATGATATATTTGAGAAGAGATTGATATAAAAAGTACATAAATGCTCTTGATTTTATTATAGAAAGCAGGAGAAATAATTGCAGTTTACTCTTCCCCTGCATCAGTCATTTTCCAGCTTTTTCAATCATGTAATTCTATTAATAAATTGAGTTTGCAAACCCTCTGATATGTGTGTTTTTAAAAACAAAGTCTCTATACGAACCATTATCACTGGTTTGTCATCAATAAAAATGCAGAGTCAAGCCTATTATAAAAAATAGTTGGTTTATCCACAATTTCAAGTTACTGCCTGGGTAATTTTTTGCCTCATTGGCCAATTTCTTCTCAGATTTGATGAAATCACCATTGATTTTTACCTCATGATGTTGCTAAGAAAGAGGGAGTATAAACATCAACCATTTTCTCGTTGTATTTGAATTTTTAGTGTAACATTCATGATAAGGTTTTTCTGTAAGAATCTCCTGGAGTCACTTGGACTTAGAGTTAACAGACAAATAAAATATTCGTTGTTACTCTATCTTCTCTTCTCCATAGGAATACTGACACCGTATGTAAAATATGACAATGTCACATATGAATAAAGTACATGCACTAACGCATGCCCATATATCAAAAATTTGGAGTCATTTATTTCTATTTTTATGGAAAAATAAACAAAAATAGAATACTAAAATTCATCTTCCCATGTTTTGCATTCCATACTGATGTGCTGCTAGCATCTATACCGGGGATATCACTCACCTGGGCTAATGATTCCTAAAACAACAAATCAATACATCTTGACTTCTTTCAAAATATCCAGGGCCACTTATTTTTTTCACATGACTATCTTTACTTCATTCATAACATTTTAGTATTTTAAAATGAAGCTAAATGTAAAAGAGGTGAAATTTCCTGACCTGCTGCATACGTCTTTATGAGATAATTATCACTAAAAACTTTCAAAGGTAAGTTTGATGTTTTTAATTTTCACATTACCTAATTATAAAAGATGACTTTAAATCTTGCAAGTGTTCGCTTAGGTGAGATTTATTTTAAAAACCAACACACATGTTAAGAGGGACATAAAGCTTCATCTTGTTCATCTCTAAAATTATAAAATTGCAGGCATGGTTACCTGTTTCGTACTAGCTGGCAGTACTTAGCTCCTATGCATTCCATAAATATTTGAGGATTCTATATTCTAGTTTCAGACTCATGAGTGTTTTTAAAAAATAATACCTGAATACTAAAACTGATCACTGAAATCATGTACCAAATTGGGCTATGCCACAGGGCCATGAGAAGTTCCAACTTCAGCAATGTGTACTTTAAACTTCTCTGGGACATTTCAAAACGTTGAGTTTCTGATCCATTGTCAGACCACATTTATTTTGAGAATACAGTCACAGTGTGTATTATTCCTAAATCTAAACACAGTGGATTTTAAAATTGTAGCCTACCTCTCAGTACCTCTGATTAAAAGTACCTGAGGTCTCAACACTTATTGCTAAATAGTCCTTTACCAATTGGTCTTCCCTTCTGACAACAGACCTGTAGTAATTTAAGGCATGGTCTCATTCTTTCAAATTCCACTAATAGCAAGTGAAATGGCATAAATGGACCTTCCTGACTTATTTTGGGTGCCCTGTGACTTTTGGTTTGGATTTCACCCATACCGTAAACCTGCTCTGACAGACATCAGGCAGGCGACTAAGTTACAGTGTTCCAAAGTCATGGCAGGTGAAGCGGGCGCAGCCTCCCACTCATTTCACACCAGAAGGGGAAGACACACAAGGATAGATACAGGGAGTGGAGCATCATCTTTACACAGAGTCTTCAAGTATCAGGAAGCCTAACTTTGCTTTGGAGCTGCGAAGCAGTTCTCCCTTGCCTTTCAATAGCTGCCACTTTGTAAGCAATAGGAATACAACACGAGTGTAAGAACAAGGATGGAACAGGAGCGTTTGGGTAGAGAAGAAGCACTTCCATGAGTCTCTACAGAACTGGCTTCCTCTGAGACATGGAAACAACCTAAGTGCCCTGCAATGGATGACTGAATGAAGAAGACATGGTACACATATACAATGGAATAACACTCAGCCATAAAAAATGATGAAATATTGCCATTTGCAATAGCAGGCTAAGGGAAGTCAGACAGAAAAAAAGAACCATGTGATGTCACTCATATGTAGGGTGTAAAACAACAAATGAACCAACAAAACAAATGCAGAGACACAGACAACAGTACGGTGATTACCAGAACGAAGGAGGGTTGGGAGGTAGAAGAGGGTGCACGGGGCCAAATATACTGTGACAGAAGGAGACTAAACTTTGGGTAGTGAGCACACAATGCAATATACAGACGGAGGCGTATAGAATGGTACACCCGAAACTTAGGTAGTTTCATTAGCCAATGTTACCCCAATACATTTCACTTTAAAAACTGGCTTCTGTTCATAGATCTACTGATTATCAAGTCAAAAAAAAAGGTCAATAAGCACTGATGACTGTACCCACAGCTTACGAGACTTAAGCAGCAGTGCTAATGTGAGCTGTTCTTTCTCCAAATCTTTGCTTAGGTTCTAAAAGTTTTAGATCTCTACAGCCAACAGACACAGAGCACAGAGGCATATTGTAGCAGGCGTGTCCAACCTTTTGGCGTCTCTGGGCCACACTGGAAGGAGAAGAGTTGTTTTGGGCGACACATTAAATACACAAACACTAACGAAAACTGATAAGCAAAAAGAAAAAATGTTTTAATACACGTATGATTTTGTGTTGGGCCGCGTTCATGGCCATCCTGGGCCACATGCGGCCTGGGGGCTGTGGGTTGGACACCCCTGTAAGGATCCTGTACGCTGTAATAATATGGAATGGGCTGTCTCTATTAATGTGCCACCAACTGTGATAAGAAATTTTACATACTTTTTTTCTATTTTATCCTTATTACAACTGTGTAATATGTGTCCCTTTTTACAGGTAAGTTATCTAAAGAAATTAGATACAATTTAAGATTTAAATAAAGTCATACAGGCAGTAAGTGAAAAAGCTAGTACTGAGATATGACTTTGAGTCTTATTTCAATAAGTTTTTGTTAAATGTTCAATGAGATAAAATTCATTTCAGGAATGCCAAGAAAGTACCATCTCTATCTCATCTGCTTACTGAGGCCTGAAATTCCACCATAAAAGATTTATTCTTTAATAGGAAGATACTCAACCTTTATTAAAATGAAAATACTACTGGTTATAGAATCATTCAAAGCCATATCAATGCCTTAGACCTTGATGTGAAGGGAGGCCATGTTGGTTAGGCTATTCTCACATCAGCAGAAAATTAAACTTGAAACAACACAAACGATGCGTAATATATTGGTTCACTTAACCCACAAAATCCAGGCACAGAGGTGAGACCCAGTATGGTCCATGCAGAACTTTGACTGGCCTTCGTAATTCTCATGGCTCTGCCCTTCCCCCTCTGCAGCCTTTGTCCTCAGGGGCAGGAGGGGCAGGATGGCCAGGGTTCCAGGAAGAGGGACAGTCACTTCAGGAGCTTTGAAAATGCCTGTCTGGGACTGCATCCCGGACAAGTGAAATTAGAATCCGGGGATTGGGAGGTAGAGGGATGCATAAAGTGGACAACTGACGATCATATTTTCTAACGATGACAGCAAAAACCCTCACGAAATGATGTTAATGTGCAGCTGGAATTTGGTGTCACTCTGGTGCAGACTCCGGAATGAGGGTCAATCCCTTACCTAACCTAGCTGGCTGCAAGAGAACGTGGAGGGATCCAGTGGCAAGAAGGAGAGACAGGGACATTGCACCAAGCCTTAGTGTCAAACAGAAGTATTGACGACAGGAAGAAAGTGAGCTGGGGACTTGATCCCTTGATATGTTGAAGAGGGTAGGCATGAAGGAACATGGAAGAAGTACAGAAAAAAGGGAATGGGGAAGAATATAGAAGTTTCTACTTTCTGTTTTATGTGAAGATTATTCTTAATAAAATATTAAAGACAATAATATAACTTCCATTTACATAAAGTATTTTTTAAAAATACTTTCTCATCTACGATCTTGCATACACCAATTTTTAGCTGCATTTAGGAGTTTCAGGCTATTGTCAAATTAAAAATTCTCTGATAAAGATAATTATTTCTACAAAAAGATGGCATGGATTAATTGAGATACAGTTCAAGTTCCAGTATCATAAAAAGTATCAAAGCACATCTAAGTACCATGGTTTTTGGATTATAAGACGCACTGGACCATAAGACACACCTAGCTTTAGACGAGGAAAATTTAAAAAAAAAAATTGTAGCAAAAAATGTGGTATTCAATAACATAAATAACGTAATATTTCACCAATGCAAATGTAAATAGCCAGGTAAGCTACATTTGGACTGTAAGATATACCCCCATTTTCTTCCTAAATTTTGGGGGGCAAAGTGCATTTTATAGTCAAAAATATACAGTATATGTATACTGCATTGCCAGTCAAAAGCTTACTGAGGGGTGTGTGCCGGGGGGGATTTGACTTAATATTAAGTCTAAACATTTCCGGAAAGAACATACAAATAAGCTTAGCTAAGACAACATTCACACATAAAAATAAGGAGGTAGAATTAGTTCTGGACAATACTAAATATTTTAAAGGCACACTATTTAACAGTGCTATATTCACGCAAGAAGAGGAGTAAAATAAATAACTAGACAAGAAATGAGATGTATCAAATATCTAAGTAACAAAAGAGCCCTAAATAAGGAAAAAAAGAGGAGAAAATATAGGAAATAGTAGAAAAAGACATTTTTAACTAGTTGGTATATTTCTGTTTATAACAGTGAATACTTCAAATGCCAGAGAAATAGTAATTTAGAAATTAAACCCCTGATAGCTCACCCTATGGAGACTTGTATGTTTATATGTTAGTGTATATCCCTCCAGGTTTGTGTATTAGTATAAAAATATTACTCTCTTGTTTTACTTATTTATGTTTTCCATCTAATTTTTCCAGTTTTTAGAGATGTAATTCATTTTCCCTACCAATAAATTATTGCAAAATACATCTGGTCAAGCCCTAATTAATGAACCTATATGTTGTTTATAATTTATCACAACTCATAAAATGCTATACTCAATGCCCCTGAGCAGGTAATTTTGTAATCTCTTACACATGTCCATATTTCAATAGGATTATTAAAATTTTATTAGAAATTTCCAAATTACAAAAGCATTATTGCTCAAAGTTGTTAGAAAAGTAATCTGTTCACAACTGTTCCACATGGAAAAGACAGAACAATAATAAATTGTAAAGAGGAAATAAAAGTTGCTAACGAAGCAAAGAATTTTCAACTGTAGTGGCAATCAAAAAATACTAATTTAAACATTTCACTCAGCAAAATTATTTTAATTTTTTAATAAAAACTAGTATGCCTAGGATCTTTAAAATGTTATCAATAATTACAATATAAAGAAGACATTAGACAACTTCTAAAATGAATTCATGATAAATATGTAATATAAAGTTGGATATCATTAATAAACAAAAGATAATATAAAATTAGATTACAATTATAAAATTAAAAAAATAAGATTGCAGGAATTATACCAACATATCACCAGGGGTGGAGAGTTAGCAATATGATTTTTACTTGTGTGTATCTGTATTATGTGTCCCCGCCCCTCCTGAATTTCTGTTATGAAGGAACAAAAATGTGTATGACAAGGATAAATGATTTTCCCCAATCCGCTTCTACATATTTTTATGATCACTTACTAGCTTTCAAAAACGAATGCATGGCTTTGTTGTAACAGGGTGTCGTTTTCACTGTAATGATATAGTACAGTATTGTAATTTATATTATAGCAGTATTTCTCATATATTCTAAGACCCACGAAAGATCAGTTCTCATTACTTCAAGTGCAAGGAGTGATTAACTCCAGCTCTCACAACACAGAGACAGCGGGAGCATCTCCAGAGCTTTCTATCCATTCCACAAGGTTCTTCAGAAGGTTTAGAATATCATTGTGTACGAGGTGTGTGAAGAAGTCACAGGGGCTACCATTCTTTGTTCCTTTCCTTCTGGGCCCACTGCGAACCTCTGAGGATAAGTTTTGAAGTTTTTTTTTTTTAAGATTTTATTTATTTATTTTTAGAGAGACGGGAAGGAGAAAGAGAGGGAGAGAAACGGCAATGGGTGGTTGCCTCTCACATGGCCCTCACTGGGGACCCAGCCTGCAACCCAGGCATGTGCCCCGACTGGGAATTGAACCAGGACTGCTTGGTTCCCAGCCTGCACTCAATCCACTGAGCTACACCAGCCAGGCCGAGTTTTGAAGTTTTTTAAGACTGCCTCCCTTGAGTGCTCACGTGCATCAAAGCTATGGTAGCGTGAGGCTTGCATCCCTGGCGGACTGGTCTCAACCCGCATTAGTGCAGGACAATGGCAAGATGGTATTCATCTCGTCCTTCTTATTTCAATGATTATTTTTAGCACTGTAATGAAAGTCAGCACCAACCAGAAATATTGATTACTTCAATTTTCTTATCTTCATTTCACTCCACAGGCGGAGTTTATTAGATTTCTGCATCACCACAAAAATAAGGTTAATCAATCACTGCTTTCTGCTTTTTGCTCATACTGTCAAGCAAAATGGTACCTTCAAAACACACCAAATTATAATTTATGTATTGGGTGAAGATGCTCTCTTAGCCATCTCTTCATGCTAAGGGGGCTAGCACAGGCTAAATGCATAACAAATGTATGGACAAAGGAATTAAAAGAGATTAAAAATGAGGCGATCTCTGCTTCATTAGATTATTTTTTATATTTAAAATTTTTCTTTCTTTACATTGCATCCAATGAGTTATCTTCATACTGATGTCACATAGAGAACATTAATTCAAATTCCAGGGAAAATGAATAAAGAGCTTTGTCTTGCTATCTTTCAAGGCATCCAGAATTTCAAGTGTATGCTTCATCAGAAAAATGTTATGGAAGAAATGTAGTTAGTAACTTACACCAGCCATCTAAGAAGGGGCAGCTAATAAAAGAATTCCAAAGATATCTTGAGTTAGTAACTCGGAAATAATCTCAGAGGAGGGGGATTGAAACCATCTAAATATACCATCACATCAAAGACAAGAGCATTCTAACCTGCCAATGATAATATTTTAGAGCCCTCTGCTTCTGTCTCCCCCAATTGGTCCCAGCCTGGCGCCCTCAGATGCTAAGACAATAAACCAACCGACTGCATCTGCTTAAGGTTTGTCCTGTTGTTGTTGTTGTTGTTGTTGTTGTTTTTGTCTTGTCCTTCCACCTCTTATTAGTCAGTTAAAGAGTACCTATACCTAACATTTAAAACACGCTAGAAACAAGTGTTGGAGAGGATATGGAGAAAAGGGAACCCTAGTGCATTGTCAGTGGGAGTGCAGACTGGGGCAGCCACTGTGGAAAACAGTGTGGAATTTCCTTAAGAAACTAAAGATGGAACTCCCTTTTGACCCAGCAATTCCACTGCCAGGACTTTACCCTAAGATTCCTGAAACACCAATTCAAAAGAACCTAATGCACCCCAATGTTCATGGCAGCACAATTTACAATAGCCAAGTGCTGGAAGCAACCTGAGTGCCCATCTACAAATGAGTGGATCAAGAAACTATGGTACATTTACACAATGGAATACTATGCAGCAGAAAGAAGGAGCTCCTACCTTTCACAACAGCATGGATGGAACTGGAGAGCGTTATCCTAAGTGAAATAAGTCAGGTTGTGAAAGACAAATACCATATGATCGCATCTATAAGTGGAACCTAATCAACAAAACAAACAAGCAAGCAAAGTATAATCAGAGATGTTGAAATAAAGAACAAACTGACAGTGACCAGAGGGGAGGAGGGAAAGGGGCAAAAGGGGGAAATAGGGGAAGGGTCATCAAGGAACATGTATAAAGGACACATGGTCAAAGCCAAAGGAGGTAGGATCAAGGGTGGGAGGTGGGGATGGGTGAAGCAGGGATGGGTGGGGCAGGGGGTATTGGTGGGGTAAAATGGAGACAACTGTACTTGAACAACAATAAAAAAGGAAAATAAATGAATAAAATCACTGATCCATGTGCAAAACAACAACAACTACAAAGAAATAACTTAATAATTTCATCCAGGAAACTTTCTGCAAAATTTCAGGCTGGACCAAGAGTCCTCTTAGGTGTTCCTTTAGCATCCTGTACTTGTTTTCTGCTAAAATGCTCATAATTTTATAATGCACTGTTCTACTCACAGTTCTTGGCAAAATCCAGAAACCTTAGAAAATACCGGGAAGTTTTCTGTAAGGATCAACAAGCATAAACTCAGGAAGTGCTGATGTGCGATATATTCTATGAGGATTATCCATCTCCTTTAAAACTGTATGCTTTGCTTTGCAAATAAATTTCTGATTCTAATTTGGCTTTCCCTTATAGTCTTCTAAGGCAGGAAATATTTCCATCAGTAGATATCACTGTCATGGTTCTCTTGACAAGTCTAGTTATGACTGCGAATTAATAACATGACATTTGGGCAATGTATGCATGTTTGTTTCTGGGCATGTGGTTTGTATGTGTGTGCCCATCTCCACCTGTGTCCAGTGCACACGTGTGCAGGAGGGTTCTAGGCTGGGGCGGCTGTCCTGTGCATTACAGGACATTTAATAGCATCCGTGTCTTTGTCCCATGGGATGCCAGTAGCATAGCCCACCTCTTGTGACAAACACATTTCCAGATACTGCCAAATATTCCCTGGGGGCAAAGCTATTTCCGGTTGAGTACCACTGCCCTCAGAGTAATTCAGGGCGATCAGAATTACTGAATTATGTAAAAATGGAAAACACAAAACCTCTGGTTCTATAAGAAAGAGTCTTGGATGAGCATTACATAGACTTGCTGTGTGCCCCCACCCCGTATTTTTGTATTTTTGTGGTTGCCAGTGGATGTCCTTAGGTAAGAGGGCAGGGAAACTCATATCAACCAGCTTTCAGGATCTTTCGGGATTTATTTCTCGGGACCACAGTATGTCAGAAAGGGGACCCTGGAGCTCAATGGGAGAAGTTGGTTCAATGGTCCCTGTTTCTTGATGGATAGAAGAGCATCTTGAAACTTGTAGGATCTTTTGCACCCACCTAGAGGAAAGGAATTTAAAACAGCATTCTTTGGGCATTTTACTGTAAAAGTTTGTGTGTGTGCAGCACGGACACACACACATGTGAGTTTGCCTTCATTTCTGGCTTTTGAAATGACTGTTACAGAAATGTGCATTGAAGCAAACGCCTTGCATGTTTTATTTACTCCTCGTTTTGTATCGCCTTTTATATTAACAGCCTTCTGTTTCCCATGTTTTCATTTATGGAATAATTTGTCATTCTGAATGCAAAAATAAATAGATGCTATTTTAAAAGCCAAACAAACATAGCTCTTGGCTGAGTTTGAATCCTCATTCAGTTAGTGGATGGCCACTGGAAGCTCCTGAAGTCACTATTTCTTAAATCTGTAATTAAAAGGTAAAAATACAACCTCATAAACTGTGTCATGACTATTTCAGGTGATGACCATGACCGTAACAGAAAGACAACATGAAAACCTGGAATTTCCACCACGTAGACAGCTGCATGCAGCATTTGACCCAGCCTCGGTGCTCAGCATGCCTAGCCTCTACACACAGGCCTTACAAATGTACTGTGTCAGGAAACGAATCTATGTGGAAGCCAGGGACTTGAAATCACAAAGACAAATGGCTCATGAAATGCCAAAGCCCTCATCATCACCGTTGCGTATAACAGGTGTTCCGGGCGGAAGTCCATGTTTTGAGAGCACCACCTAAGACTGCATTTGTGTTCATTCCCGCTGACTTCAGTGGGAGAGCCACCATTAAAGAAGAATTACATTTAAAATAAAAAGAAAAGGAAAAAGAAAAAAGCCCACCTTCTGCTTAAAAGGTAGGTGGACTCTTGTAGGAAGTTCTTTTGCTTCTGACCAGTGAGGTCGCCTAGGCCCTCACTGAGAAATGAGTCAGAATTCCACCTGCGCTGCACATTTCTCCCTCATTAAGTCCTTCTTCATCCATGGAGAGCGGGCGGATGCTTACCCTACCCTCCTGTGTGGCCTGAAGAACTTTAATGGGCTGGAATCACATAATAAGCAAGCATTGCCTGGTCTGGTGAACAAACTGCATGTACTGATCAAACAGGGGCAAACGTTCCTCCAAAGGGCTGATCAGTCCGTTCGTGGTGCAATTTCAAGTGGCCTCAGGGTAGCCCTGCCGTCTCATCTGGCCACTTCGTGTTTGTGTTATCACCGAATCAGACATATCCCTTCCTTTTATTCTGGGGCTGTGGTTCCTACCGCACAGAAGGACGAAAATTCTTCTGATATTTATTTGAAAACCCAGCTCAGGAGTTATTGGCCTTGATGGCAATTGTCAATACCCATTTATTACACCATTTACCAAGCAGCCTTGGGAGGCTAATAGGAAAGGTTTATTATTGTTAATTTCCCTGCCCGTGGTGACGACAGCGGCCTTGGACTTGGGATAACTGGGCTTTCTCTTTTCAGGGGCTACATGTCAGCATCCGTAGATAATTTTAATGAATCTTTAAAAAGTCCTGAATATTACTTGACATTTGTGGATGATACACTATGTCAGGCACTGTGACTAAGCATGTTACACATATTATTCCATTTAACACCCACGGCAATTCTGTGGTAGGGACTATATAACATGCCAAGGTCTTACACTTGGGGATTGAACTCACTTATTTAGATTTTGTAGCAAAGGCTAGTGAGTTTGAATACTACAAGTATTTTAGAATATTTACAGGTGTGTATTTTATTCTCATTATAGTCTATGACGACCCCATTTCACAAAGGCAGGAACGAAGGCTTAGAGATTTGAGTAACTGGACCGTAGTAGCGGGAGGTCCTTACCTAAAACCCAGATCCACTAAGCATGCAGTAAAGGCTCCTACCCCATCTCCTCGACCCATAAAACATAGAGACACTTCAAGCATGAGCTTAAAATACCCTGAGAGAGTGAATGCTCGAGCTTACCACTGTGAATTTCTTCACCAATTTCTGTTTTATACCAGGTGGCAGCAAAGTAAGGGCCTGCTGGCCAAATTCAGCCCAACACCTGTTCTTCTAAAGTGTTGTCCTTGGAACACAAGCGCCTCTGTTTGTTTAGGTGTTTTCTGTGCTTGATTCTGGGCCTCATCTACAACATCAAAGTTACGTTGTTGTGACATCCATTGTGTAACTTGCAAAGTCTAAAATATTTAATATCTGGCCCTGGATAGAAAAAAAAAGTTACCAATTCCTAGTCTAGTTTATACAGCAATTCTCCTCTATTTTCATAGTTGGCTCAGGTATGATTGTGAATAAACTTTTTCTTGGTTGTTAGGCCACCTTAGGAGAGTGGCAGTCTCCATAATACAAATGGAAGGAATTCTGAAATATGTTGCCTGTGAGGCATTTGCTATTAAAAATTCATTTCCCAGAGAGAATGTGTGGCTGCACCTCTGGTTCTTCCCTGGTGTTCTCGCTCCTTCTCTGCCCCTCATGCGCATGTCCACCTGAGTCCAACGGCCTCGGCCCCTGGCCCAGGGACGCCCCCACCGGGACTGCAGATGCCTGGTGCTCACTTCTCAGGGACCCCCTCCATCACTTTCCCCCGCTCCACTGTATTTTTAGCCTCTGTGTTCTTTCTCATTAATGTTGAAACAGACTCAAATCCCCCCCAATATAAATGATATTCCTCAGGGGCTATCTACGCTCTGAGCTACCAATTCCTCCTCTTTCCTGTCTTTCATACTGAGCTTCTTGGAAGACTTGTCTACAGTCACTCACTTTGTTGCCATTTACTCCCAATCCACTGCCTCTGGCTTTTTGTCCACATCACAGCCCATGTGGGCATCTACATTCACACACACACACACACACACGCGCGCGCACACACACACTTTTTGTAAACATCCATTACATCTTCAGGATTAAGTCATGCTAGTGAAACTGCTGGGTTAAAAGACCTGTGACATTATAAGCTGTCCTGAGAAACTGTGCCTTGTATACTTCTACCAGCAAGTTATGGAGCAAGATGACCTCACTCCCCAGCCATTGCTGACAGTGGGGTCTTATTCTCTAAAACATATTTATTTAGCCAATTGGGTAGGAGAAAGCAATTGATTCGCGATGTTGTATTAACTTTGTTTTCTGTGATTACTCATAAAGTTTTATGTCTTTTCATTGGTAGACTATTATGATCCAATTTGCAGTATAAAGTTTTTGAAAACAATTCTTCTCTTTCTAATGTAAAATGCCTTTAAAATGAGACAATTTTTAAAAACTGTGAAAAACATTTTTTTTTGTTTTAAACCAGTGGTAGCAATAATTTACTTGAAATACAGAGGGGCATAGAATCTGAATGAATGAGAAAATATCAAGAAGTACTATCAAGATTTATAAAAAATTCAACTCTAAAATATTAAAAGTATAGAATAAATTTTCATAAAGTATAAAAAATAATGGATGTTATTTAATATTTCTTGCTGAAGAAGATAAACAAAATATAGCACAAAAATAAAACCTAAAACACAACAATATTAACACTTATGAAGTATATTTCTTTTTTGTTCTCATAAATTCTTCTTTAATATATGAGTAAATATAAAAAAAGATATTTTATTTAATAACTAAAAGCTTCTTAAAATATTTTTCATTATTTCTCACTCTTTATTGGGCCCTTTGAAGCTAAGGGGTTCACTGAATTTAGATAAGAATTAGACTATGACAGAAAGTGGTAAAACCATTTTAATTATTTTGAAATTATTTTTAATATTATATATAGCAACATAATAATCTTATGGTGTTTTTGTACAAAATATTTGAAACCATACGAGGCCATCCGACACTGTGGAGGTGTGAATAGAAACTAAAATTTAAATAAAATACACAGAAATTGTTTGGTTTCAGGGCTGAAGTTTGATGATAAATTTGGTCATGATGACTAAATATGGCTTAAAATATCGTGTAAGAAAAGGTGTGAGACTCTGTTTGTGAACCTGTGATGTCTACTAAATTAACTTAAAAGCAAATCACAAGATAACACATTCTGAGAAAGAAATATTCAGTAAGCGTCACTAAAGAATAATCCTGGCAGGTACCAAAATATGTTTAAAGAACAAATAGTTTTATTTGACTCCAATTAATGTATGCATTTTGATGGTTTATACAATCATCTGCCCAATTAAACTGTAGTCCTTATATCTCTATTTACATATTCACGCAAATGGTGTCTTGTACATAGCAGGTGTTCAAGAAATGCTTGTTGAATGTATAAATCTCTTTTTTTCTTTTTTGGACAATTGAGCCTTCATGATTTTTAAGCCAACGAAGTTAAACCAGTACTATGTGTGAAACAATGTACTTTTCTTTTTTTTTTTAAAGAAGAGGTTTTTTTTTTTAAGATTTTTTAATTTTTTATTTATTTATTTTTAGAGAGAGGGGAAGGGAGGGAGACAGAGAGAGAGAGAAACAGCAATGTATGGTTGCCTCTCACATGGCCCTCACAAGGACCTGGCTTGCAACCTAGGCATGTGCCCTGACTGGGAATCGAACCGGGACCCTTTGGTTCCCAGCCCGCGCTCAATCCACTGAGTTACACCAGCCAGGGCACAATGTACTTTTCTTTATGACCAGTAACTATACGAATTTGGTCATAACATCAAAAATCTGTGTCCGAACCCTCTGTGCATCTAAGAATCACTTTACAAAATGCATCCTACAGCTACCAGTATTATATAATCTTTGGCCCTGGAATTCTGCTGCAATGAATATGTTCCAATGACAGAACAGTGGATTTAATGCATAAAATTGATTCTGAAACAACCTATTTTTAAAATAGAAAAGATTGTTTAAAAATGACCTTCCTTCTTCTATATTGTAGTTCTTAATGTAACTATTATAGACAATGACCAAAGCAACTAGGAAAATGAAGCAGATTCATCAGAAGAATTAGGAAATTTGTTGTAACAGAAATTCTATTTCTCTAATTCAGAGATTCTAAGTTAGAGTTCTTTTTTTTTTTTAAAGCAACTGCCCAAAACAAGTAAGATCCATCTATTTTTGGAGAATAGGTCATCCTTTGGTGTGTGGCGCGGGGCGGGGGGAGTACTCACTCACCCACTGATTCATTTTACCCCAAACACATTCATCCAATGAGAGTCTGCTTGGTGCCGGGCTCTGTGCTGGGGGCTTAGGGACCAGCATCTCCAGTGTTAGAATGCGGAGGGTCTTGTCTTGTGTGAAATGCAAAAGACTGAGTAGTTTATGCTGTAGGCAGTGCGGATGAAGACTAACAGGATGAGATTTATAATTTAAAGGTGACCTCTCAGTGCCAGTGTGGAGGGCGGGGTGGATAATAGGCCCATCAGAGTGAGAAAGGTCAGTCCTAAGACTCTGGAAATGGCCCAAGCAAGGGTGACATGTAAGCTTGAAAGAAGACAGTAGCCACAGGCACTGAAAGAGGAGACGGGTGTGAGGGCCAGAAGAGGGAACATGTAGGGAGTTCTCTGTCTTTTACAAGGACAGCAGCCTATGAAAGGTATGTGATACTGGTGAGCAGGAAGGCTGAGGGGACCTTCTCCAGAGGAAGGCCTCCAGGGACCCAGAGCTGCTGCCACAGTCGGCTGGTCACGGTGGCCTCTCTCCTTCAGACATGGACCTGATGGGCATGCACGCACACAGCAAATATAAGCATCAAAACCAGCAACTGCAAGCGCTGGGATGTGTGCACTGACTTGGTCAAATTAACCACATTCCCATTTGTATAAGTAATGGTTTAAATGTGTACCTCCTTTCAGTTGTGACTTGAAGAGTAATTTTCTGCTCCCAAATACTCAGTCCCAACACAAAGACCTGGAGAGCATTGTGCTAAGTGAAATAAGTCACTCAGAGAAAGACAAATACCATAGGATTTCCACTAACAGGTGAAATCTAATGAACAAAATAAACTAACAAACAGAACAGAAACAGACTCAAAGGTACAGAGAACAGACTAATAGCTGTCAGAGGAAAGATGGGAGGGGGATGGGTGAAAAAGGTAAAGGGATTAAGCAAAACAAACAAACAAACAAACAAACAAAAAACCTCCTCGTAGACAACAGTATGGTCCTTAGCAGGGGGAATCAGGGGTGGGGGTAGGCAGGAAAGGGTAAAGGGGGAATAAGCGGTGATGGAAGGAGACCTGGCTTGGGGTGGTGAGCACACAGCACGATATACAGATGATGTGTTATAGAACTGTACACCCTAAACCTATGTAACTTTATTAACCAACATAACCCAAAAAATTCAATAAAAAATAAAATAAAATAGAGTAAGACACAGTATTATCATACTACGTTTTCCTTCTTTTTCTAAATTGAGATATGATTGATGGTATTTTCCTTCAACTATGAATTATGTAATGTAAATTTTGGGTCACTTCCCCAAAACAAAATTCACAATACTCTGGATTAAAACTACCAATTTAGAAAAGCTCCAGTTTGGTATCCCTCCCTGGCATGCATTAGTGAGTGCACCTATGCCCACCTACGTGACATTCCCCTTACCTTTCTGTGGGACGATGACCCCTTTCCACACTCACGCTGTTGTCCCTAGGGTAACACTCTTCTGTCAGCTGCTGGGAAAACTCTACCACATGCTGAAGGCTTTGATCACCAGGTAAACACTCTAGCTTTAAATTACTCTATTCTGTCTCACTGCCTTATAGATTTCCACAACTCTTCCCAGTGATATTTCGGTTGAGTTCCATTTTAAAAAATCCACAAAATACAAACAAAATAAAAATGAATTGCTGAACCTTAAATATGATTCATCCAACTTTCATTTCATAGGGAGTGCTTTGGTCTCCTGTTAAGTAAAACTTTGCCTACTCAAAGTCATGAAGATACTATCCCGTGTTTTCTTCTAGAAATGTTACTGACTTGGTTTTCACATTTAGTTTGTTCACTGTTCTATTTATCTGTTCTGCTGCTGATAGAAACACAACTATCTTAACTATCTTATTACCCACTTATAGTAATGCTTGCCAACTGAGCGTGTAAGAAAACAACTTTGCTTTTTCAGAAGAATCAATCCAACGACTCTGTCCACAGCGAAGATCTGTCTGACCTACTGTGACCCCTCCACTGCTGAGTTAACTTCCTGCAGGGTGGCCATAAGAGATTGGCATTGGATTCTACAGTCATGAGAAGGGCTGCCCACGGATCAGGGATGCAGTACACGGCAGAGGATGAGATTCCGTAACACTGCCCTGTACCAGAACAAGCAAGGGTAACTAGAGAGCTTCTCCTTAGTCACTGAGCACCAGGGACTAAAGGGCAGATCTCTCCTATTTATTTCCTGGGTACCATACATACAAGTTTCCTGGCTATTTAGTCAGCGCTAGGCAGAGTTAAACATTCTCTAAGACTTGATTGAATGCCTTATTATTGTGTTTAGCTGGAATTCTGAACATACGTAGTATAATTATGATTACAAAGAAACAGAGAAGTATTTTTCACTGGAGCACTAGGAAGTGAATGTATAATCCCACATCTTTAGAAATTAATTTCTTTGGCTTCAAACATCTCCACGGGGACCAGGGTTGCAGCTTCCTCATGCTGCCAGTCCTTGATCCTGACACAGGTATTCCTTAATTGAGTGAATAAATCCCACGGCATGCAGATTAGGACCCGTGCATGCTAGTTCATTTTTACTGTGATAATCTGTGGAACACCTGCCTTAGAGGATTTAGACACCCACAGTCTTTGGTATTTTTTTTCTACAGTATCTAGGAGTGAAAGTTCTCCTATAGTCGCTCCAATCCACAAAGAGAAGACCCTGTAAATATGAAAATCATCCACAGCCCAGAGGTACCGGGCCTATGATCATTTACCTCTCCCCCCACCTCGTTGGAAGTTTCAATGCTTTCTCTAGCATTACCTGTTGTATATCTCACAAACTGCACCATGACCACCAGCAGAGATTTCCATGTCTACTTGATGAGAAACTGGAAGGACAGCTACAATTAGGGGTAACTCAGCATTTCCCTCTGAGAACACCCTCCTCCGCCTTGCTTTGCTGGCCTGCCCTTACCCCCCCACCACCACCACGCCCCAATCTTTCCTTTTTCATACAAAGCAGTTTGCATCAGCTCAGATCTTGCAATTCTGTTTTAAATATCCAAACAGCTATCACCTTACCCTTTGTTCAAGCACGTGAACATCTATTGTACTGAAGATAACTTGCACTCAACTGGAAAATGCAGCCCAGCCATGTGGAGCCTTCCCTGGGAGAGTCTGTGCGCACACACAGGTGCTAATGTGCTGGAGTCTGCATATGGTGGGCTTCTGAATAAACAAACATGTTTCCCTCCCTGCCACACACCTTTCTTGTCACATGTACAATTTACACCTAGATTATATATATTTTCATATCACTCTTGTCAACTTCTCTTTAGAGCAGTCTTTTCTTTCTATTGTCTTGTGTTCTCTGCTTAGCAGATTTTTTATTTTTTTTACTGCCTCCTATTCTGCCTCAGGAAGCAATGTAAAACCCTTTTTTTCTTTTAAATACGACAACTCACTTATGAATATAGCTTATAACAAAAACAATTTTTGAAGAGATGGAGAACATCAGTCTCTCCCCAAGTTGAATTTCATTCCCGAAATGAAAAATCAAGTGATGGTTTATCTGCTCTATGTGTCCATGGTTGCAGTCGAGAGCAACAGAAACTAACTCTGGAGGATGAGGACCACAGAGAGGGGATTTCCTAAGACTAATTGTAGTAGTTTACAGGACCTGCTAGCTGTTTTACAACACAGCTCAGGGGGGAAAAAAAGAGAGAGAGAGAGAAGGAAAGAAAAAACAGAAGAGTTGAAAGCTTAGGCAGTCAGACCCCGAGTCAAGCAATCACCCCACATAACTGTCTAGTGAAGACGCTGTTGGTAGCGTTCCTCAGCATTACCTGCCTCAGCTCTTACCACCTCCGGGTCTGCTACATCAGACGTCACTGAGAACTGGCAACACCCAGAGGGTCCTTTCCTAGTCTTGTCCCCTTGCCTCACTGGTTCACAGATTGACGCTTAAGATGGGCTGAGCTGATGCCCTGTGCTTATATGCCCTCACTTTCTCCATCAAGAAACTAGGATCATTTGCATGCCACCCACAGAACTTTTATGATCACTTGCAAGGGAGACTGGGAAAAGGCACATTTGTCATTTCAGGCTCGTAAGGTCTTCAAGGTCCAAGGCGCATCAGTAAGAGTTCTTTAAACACAAGAAGGAGGCGCAGCTTCCCTTGAAGCAGCAAAAGAAAACGACAATGAGAACACCAAATGTCCTGCTATAATAATGGAACGATGTAGACATTTCCATATTGAATTTGATCAAGTTATACCTAACTCGGTACTCCAGATATGAAAATACACCCAAATGATAGTGTATTTAAGAAAGTTTACAAATATGCCTCAAGAACATCTTAACTATATACAAGGTCCGTCCAGAAGGTATCTGACCATGTAATAAATGTCAGAAACATTTATTGGAGAATATACAAGATACCTTGTACATAGGACAATGATACCTCAGTCCTCTTCAAAGTAGGCACCTTGGGACCTCACACAGTTCTCCCAATCACCATCAGCTGCCCTGTTGCATTTTCCTGAATTTCACTGATGGTCTAAAATCTCTTCCCTTGAAAAGGTGAGTTTAGTTTTGGGAAAAGCCAGAAGTCTCAAGGCACCAAATCTAGGCTGTAGGGGTACTGAGTCACTTGGGTGATTTGATATGTGGCCAAAAAGCTCTGCACAAGACATGATGCATGAGGGGGTATTTTGTGGTGATGAAGCTGCCAGTCACCAGTTGCTCATAACTGCAGCCTTCTGAATCATCCGAATACTTTCCATGGAGGAATGTTCAGGTTTAACACAAAATTTGATACAGATTCGGTGCTCTACTTGCTCGGTCATTTTGAATGTGACAGCCACATAGTACACATGCTCACTCAATGGCACCTACCACCCCCACTGACTAGTACAGTGAAGTCGTCATTGTTCACACATGCGCATCCCAGTCCACTCTCCTTGGCTGCCAGGTTACATCTATAGCACACAAACTGTTCTCATTATATTAACAATGGCTGGACTTTTTCCCAACAGACCTCATATAATGGCATTATGTATGGCAGTTTTATAATACGGCACTATAATGCAATATTCATGTATAAGATAATGCTAAGATAATGATTTTATACATTTTATCTATTCTTAAAGAACAACAGGGCTATGTACATTTAGAATCCCCAAACTCACACTATGTCCACTTCACGTAAAGTCACTACAATTTCATGATGTTTGCAGTCTCAGTGTATTAATAATAGTCAAAATCTTTTCTCTGACTTCACAATGAATGCATTCATTTGGTCTTCTTTTGAAACGGAAGAATTGCAGGTCTTAAATATCGTTGTGATAAAGTGACCAGAAGAGCATTTCTAGTAGGTAAGTCATTTATTTGCAGACTCATTCGGAGCATCATGTTTGTGATCACGCTATCTCCTTTGCACTGACACCACCACATATTGAATATGTTCACAGTGCCTGCACCTCTGAATAGTCTCCTCTGTTACCTCCTTTTTCCACTTGGGCTTCTGCCCTGTATTACTTTGGGTTTCCCTTCCTAGCATCAAAGGGCACACTGCCCTGTGCCATTTCTACTTCCCTGGGTCTCTCATGCCAGCATCGAAGTCTGGGTTACTTCCACCATCATTTATGTCAAACCTGCAATTAATGGACTTACTGGAGAAAGCCATAAAAACAAATTCAGTCATCCAATTTTACTGGCTAATTATTTATACTCTGTCTCACAGTTATTTGTTTTATATAAAACTTGTTTATAAAATTATGTTCTACATAAAGACCTTTTATAGTCTTTTGTGTCCTTGGCACTGGAATCACCCAAGTGAAACTACTTTATCAATCATTGATTCTCAATGCTGACTCTGTAGCGGGGATGCCTGCGTGAGGGGGGTCTGACCATCCTAAAAGGGGCACACTGCTTAAGTCCAAGGCATATGGAGAGGAATCCTCCCTCCCACATACAAGCTCTGTGACCACAGGCAAACACGTTCATTTCTATATCTCACATTCCCTGTTCCCTGCCAGTGAATTAAAATAACTACATGTAACCCACACAATCAACATAACTGCTTTTCAGCTAACTTCTCTGGATTCAATTTATTCCCTTACTCTTTCAATGTGGGTGAACATTGAAACTCCCCTATTTTCCTTCATATACATATGATCCATCTTCAATTCACTTTAATTGAAATCTCATTTATTATTTCACAGATGACTCCTGGCCCCAAACTTTATCCCCGACTCATTCGGATCTTCTGTTCTCTAATCGTGTGAGAAAATCGGCGGAGCCACGCTCTGCTTTGTCTATACCCTCCAGCCCCAGGATGGCACAGGAAGTGAACTTTTATCTAAAGAGTTAATCAGGCAGGATTTTACAAATAATAATGTCAGTATTTTCTTGGAAAATATATGTCCTGATCTTCCTGTGAGGTTAGAAAAGTGGAATTGCTTTGATACAAAACCCTGAGATTACATTTCTTTCTATTACTCTTCTTTTGTTTTTCTCCTGAGAGGTTAGGGTTAGAGAAGAAATAAAATTAAAATGACGGTGAGAATAAGGAGAGAAATGAGAGTTTAGTAGTCAGAAGAGAGAATTACTTTAAACATAAATTTTTAACTCATTATTTAAGTTGTTTTCATGGTAATATACATTTATCTTTCCCCTGAACCTGCTCGACATAGGAGAAATAAGACGAAAGTATTGAGGATGAATTGACCTACCCAAAGGGAGAAGTCTGTGGCATAAATGAATGGAAGAGTAAAAACCCTTTGAAAATTACCCCCAAATCTGGGGGATTTCGGTAACCTTTCCACAAAGAGTCAAGTAGGAGCTTGAGCAATTGGAATAAAAAGGCCAGGAAGACCTATGACCCGGAACAGGTTTCCAGAAGAGCTGGTCCCCACCACACTGCAGGCATGTGTGAATTCCTTGCTTACTAGTCAAAAGGGCTCTGTTGCTGGATTATCTTCATTAAAATGAACGAGCTGTTGTTTTCCTCCACGACTGATAATACCAGTGATGATCTTTCCTTTTGCAACGAGATGGGCACACAGTCAAAATGAAAGAAGAAAAAGAGAGACCATATCCACTCCACTGAAGTGGGCTCGTCCTTCTTGCTTCTTTTTAAAAATTTTTTTTGTAAAAATTAATTAAATTTATAAGAGTGATGATGATGAATAACATTACATAGATTTCAGGTGTACTGTTCTATGATCCAGCTCCTGTGCATCTGCACACATCTCGCTTTCCCTTCCATTCGTCTCCGCAAGCTCCCCTCTGTGTCAAACTCAGGACCTCGTCATCACAGCGGACCGCTTCCATGCACCACCTGGAGCCTTGCTCTTCTGCCTTCCAGCCACATCTCCCACATCTCTCCGTCGCCAGCCCCGGAGCAAGTCACAAACGCACAACATTGTTCCTTGCCACTACACTGCAGCTAAAAATAGTCACCGCAGTGAGCTGCCCAGGTTTGCATCCAGGAAACCTGCTTTGAGGCTTCCCTCAAAAATACCCCACGTGCCTTTTTATCCTCAGCCCTTTGCGTGTTCTGTGTGCCTGTTTTTGCCAACATTTTCTTGGCTACTTTGATTCTCGGTACAATAAATGTCAGAGAAAAGCCACAGAAACGTATCACTTGGCTCACTATTTGCATAATGTCAAAGCACCCTCTCTCCTGCCCATCATTACTGTTGATCCCTAGCATGGAATACTAGTCTGTATTTCTAAACTTCACTATGGAAAGCTTCAATTTGGCCTGTTCATGTGTTTCCTATATTTAGTAGCTATAGTCTAAATATGCTACAAGCCAAATCACTGAAACTCAACTTTCTGATCATGTCTTTCTCTCATCATAAATATTTGCTGGATCTTTATTGTTAAGATCTATTATAATTTTTCTAGTTATTTTTTAATTACTATAAATTGAACTAAACTCTAAAGGGTAAATATATATCCTTTCCCTAAGTTTGGCATATACTTCATTAGTTCCACTCTTCCTAAACTCCTTTGCCCATACATCTAGCCAATAAAGTACTACTCTTCTGAATGTATCTGAGTGGACATACTTTTTGGAAGTCATATTGACAAATCATAATTACTTCTTCCTCCCTCCTTCCCTCCCTCCCTCTTTCCCTCCTTTCCTTCCCTTTCGTTCTTTATTATTTTGACTTGGTGTAGGACCTATACGAGGACAGTGGTGAAAGGAAAGGAATATTTATTAAGGACTTATGTGCCCAGAAATATCCTAAGAATTTTCATCAAAATGCATTATCTTATTCCCTTATCATACAAAATATGGTATATTTACAGTAAAAGGAAAGGCTTTTAGAGAGATGATTAATTTTATGGTTGGTCAGGGAAAATACAAGAGGAGCCCAGAACACTCTATCATCACTAAGAGAGTGACCTCCCCCAAAAAACAAAAGGATGGAAGCATATAAAGAAGACATCAAGGTCACAGGAACCAATTAAAAAGTACCCCCTGTGTCCAAAGTTGGGAAAATTTGAATAAATGAATGAATGAAAGTATTGGATTATAAGCCAAAGAATAAAATAAATATCAATGTCTATATTGATATAAATTATTGAATTAATTATGGAGAAAAAGGACAAATTACCCTTAATAGAGAATTACAAATAATAAATGAAGAGAGAAGTTGAAAACTGCCAATAGAATTCTACAGTAATAACTGCTATAGTCAACATTCATTTAGCATTTGTGATAAATGATAAAATTAGTGAACAGAACTTTAAGGAGAAACAGGACATTTCCATAGCCTGAAGCATTCTTGCTCAAGTATTTATTTATTAATCTCATGTTTTGAATGTCTATCTACAAAGTCTTTGCTATGCCTCCCTTGTGGAAGCAGAGCACAATTCCATTAAGTTCAGTGAGATAAACTTATCTAACACATACAATAGGAAAAGGAACACAGTGACATTACCGAGTAAAGAAAGGGACACCAACTTTGCCTGGCTGACATCACCTGAACCAAGCGATCAAGGTTAAAATCAGTAGCAACCAATCATGGTTGAGACCATGCAACCCCAGGTAGGATGCAAAAGCCCACAATCCCAGTCTATTCATGAGCAAACATCCCACAGTTCCAATCAAAGGATGTAAAACAACAGCATGCTGCAGAAATCATGAAATATGAGGAAAGACAGTCCGTTGCAAATAGGTGGAGATTTAGGCCTGATGATTAAAAGAAATGTGGATCCTGGACAGCAACAGCAAAAGGGTATTTGTAGGAAACTGAAGAAATTGGAACAAACTCTACAGTTTAATTAATTAATAGTAGCATACCCAGGGTTATTTCTTAATTTGTACAAACATAACATAGCTGTGTGCGATGTTAATATTAGGGGAATATGGGAACTCTCTGTACTGTCCTCTCAAGGCTTCTATAAATGTGGAATGACTTCAAAATTAAAAAAAATTAAATCTTTCCTTCTCTGTTGTGAAGGAGAACCCAATTCTGAAAACGTACTTCCATAGCTATGGACATCAGAGAGTTCATCAGATTAAGGGGGCTTCGTTCTAAATGACCCACCTGAGCGGGGATGTGGGTCTTTCCTGTCACACTTGAAAAGCACAGCCATGAAGAAGTGAGTCAATATAATTAAATTCTAAAATACATATGATTTTTTAAATTATTTATTTTTAGAGAGAAAGGAAGGGAGAAACATCAATGTGTGGTTGCCTCTTGTGCACCCCCTTACAGGAGACCTGACCTGCAACCCAGGCATGTGCCCTGACTGGGAATTGAACCAGTGACCCTTTGGTTCACAGGCTGGTGCTCAATCTACTGAGCTACACCAGCCATGGCCTATATATGATTTTTTTAAGCTTATGGATTATACACACATACTTCAGTCTCTTCCAGAACCTTTGAGGGAAGGGGCAGTTTTAGTTGCCAGAATTACTCACAGGACCTGTTCTGTTTGATAATGCACATCAGATCATTGCTTCGCATCTCAGATTTCTTTTTGATATAGACACAGAATTTTGGGTACACTGCTTAGGTCTTGCTAATGTGAGTCTTTCGTTAATGTGAGTCTTTTCGATGCTGTTAGATTCTGTCCCCTTTGTAACAAATTACAGATTTTTTTCCTGTAAAATAATTGCCAGCTACTTTGCCAGGCTAACAAGGTTGAACCATTAAACTCTTTTTCTCAATACGATGAAGTATGTAGTTATGTTTTTGTGATGCCTGGTTTTCAGCCTAAAATATTTTAGCAATAGCTTATTAGCATATAAGAGGCATGTGAGCCCCTCCTCTGGGAGAAAGAGACTTCAGAGCTTGGGTGTTGGATTTTTATAGCTAAAGGCCTAGATTTATTTTTGAAAAACACAAAACGTATTCAATCTTTCAGTGCCCCTAGAAAAAGAAATTGGCAAGTATATGATGAAAGTAAAATATTCCATTTCACACATGTTGGTACATGTAAAAAGTGGAATATTATACAAAGTCTGGCACAGATAATGCCCCTTTTTATTACAAAATCAGCAGCCTGTAATTCTGCAACATATCACACTCAAGCACACCATATGACATTTTAGGTGAAATGTTCAAATCGAAGCTATAAATTATTACACCCATGTCATTACCGTATTCAAGCAGTCCTTACTTCTGCTGGGCCCTGTCTACTTCAGAGTAATTAGGGTTTTAGTTTTTTCAGGATTCTGATAAGGCTGTTTCTTTATTTTTAATGTTTATGAGTAGCCCACTCAGTATTAACTATTGTATCTGATCATGTCAGAAGATTTTATCCAACAGACCCGACTCTCCGTGATAGGTCACTATTAAAAGTATACAGCCAGTAATTCAGTTTGGCTATTGGGATTTCCCTTGGAATCTCTGGAGGAATTCTTAGACCATGCACTGGCAGGTAAAATTAAACACAGATAAACAACGTGCCTAAGGCGCTCACGCCCAGGGAAGGGTGGCTGGCTGGGAGGAACCAAGGAAAAGGCTGAGAAGCCGTGACCACACGGGTCCCCTGTGTAAATGATCATGACGGCGTGAACCCAGAGAAGTGAGCTGCATTGGGCGAAGGCCCTCCTACAGCAGGTGGCTATGGCTGTCGCTTGCAGAGGGACAGAATTCATCCAGGAGGGGAAGGGACGGACAGACAGACTGGAAAAGATGCTCCCCGCAGAGAAGTCCATGTATGCAGAGTCCCTGAGGCATGGAATGGAATGGGAGGACAGGCAATGCAAGGACTTACGTGTACCTGTTGTGGAGGGGAAGGCAAGAGACAATGGTTTGGCAAGGCTGGAGTGGGGCGACATCAGGAAAGCAGAGTATCACCCATGTTTAGAGCCTTGGGGTTAACGGGCACGCTGGTTGTTCCATGCGAACTTGGTCAAGTTCTGTTTCTTACACTTGTTGTAAGGACTCAGAACTGCACCAAAGCTTCTAGCACAGAGTCCAGCATTTAATAGGCAAACGGGCGGTGGCGGGAAGCGTCGTGACTGCCGGCGCTGTCGCTAGCATTATCCTGTAACAAAGAGACACCGTAGACAGATTCTAAGCAGGACGTTAACGAGATTGTGTTTGTGGTTTGATGGGTATATTTTTGTCCCATTGACTCTGTTATTGGCTATTAAGTTTTTTTTCTTTCTTTCTCTGAATCAAGACAGGGCCGTGGAAAGCAGAAATGGAATCACCCAATTCTGCATCTGGACTAGGGCGAACCTTCTGGAGAAAATGCTCTCTATTCTGGGTCTAGCAGCGTCCCCTCCGCAGACTTGTTTTCAGACTCTTCCTCATCTCATCACCCCACCGCACACTGAAGTTTCAGGTCCCGTCATTTCTGTCTTCATTCCCTCCGCATATGCATCTGCCCTCTCCAGTACCGCAACAGTGATGTTCAGAGTTTGGGCCAAAGGAGGGAGTCTGAAGCTGGAGGGTCAGGCAGTGAGGACACAAAGACTAGGGCAAAGTAAATATATTTTAAAGGTAAATCTAAATAAATAAAATCCTTGTCTTCCCTTGGGCTAGCCACACAAAATTCAGCAGGTCTTCAAATAACATCCTTTTGTTTAATGCTGTTTTGTTATCATATGGATGAGATGCCCTAGGAACTCACAGAGATATACTATTCTGGTTTATATCGCCCATTTATTTTATATTTATGTATAAGAAACACTATTAATGCCCTGGCTTGTGTAGCTCACTTGGTTGGGGCATTGTGCCATAAACTGAAGGGTCATGGGTTTGATTCCTGGTGAGGGTACATGTCTGGGTTGTGGGTTCAATTCAGGTCAGGGTGTGTGCAAGAGGCAACTGTTTGACATTTCTCTCTCTCTCTCTCTCTCTCTCTCTCTCTTTCTCCCCTCCCTGCCCCCACCTTTCCGCTCTCTGTAAAATCAGTAAGTATGTCCTTGGGCAAGGATTAAAAAATAAAGGACTACTAGCCAAGAATGTCTAGGTGGAAAGACTGTCACTAATACCAACAACAAACTACATAATTCTAACTGTAAGAAAATATGTTGTTGTTTTTTTACCACCTTGAGTTCTCTAAACTATGATCTTGCTCTGGTATTGAAAGACAGCGTGCATGGTAACCTTTTGACACACCTGCTAGGCACACTTACAGCCCACAGAAATGCTATCGTCCTCAATCTGAAACACGTGGAATGTCTCTTAATTTTATAAATTTGAGGCCATCGAATATGATTAATATCTACCTGCCACCAGCACAGCAACCTGCACATACCCGCATCAAGCCTTGCTTTCCAGACACGACAGTCACCTGCCTAGTTCCTCACCTGCTGGCTGTGGCACCACGGTCTTAGGATAGGCTGAAGAGACGTCTACGTAGCAAATCCACCTTGCCCTCTCTCCCTGGGGACACTAGGTTGTAATCAGCAAGGACTGTCTTCACTAAAAGCCAGTTCTACAGTATAAACACCAAGGACAAAGAGGAAACTCACCATTACAGAGGCATGCTGAGGCTGAACCTCATGAAAGTGTTGCATTTGTAGGCAAAAAATGCTTGCATATCAGTCATTTCACAGGGTCCCACCTCAGGTGCAGTATTAGAAGCCTAACATACGTTGAATCACATAATTCTTACAACAAGCCTCAGACAAAGATATTATCATCATCTCTTTTTTAAATAGCTGCTGAAATTTATAATGCAAGATACTAAGTAGCCGCAATGGCAATATTTTAGGTTCACTTTTTGTACTTTGTTCCTGGTATCTAATGGATTCCATTTATGTAGCTGTGTTCTAGAGCATGACTGGACTATTTTACATCGTCGAGAGAAGCAGAGGGCCTGGAGTTTGCAAAATGAAATACAAATCTTTCCCAGTGATGAAGAGACAGCCCTTTAGTGAAGTGTCTTCACACGGAGATCTTCAACTCCAGGAGTATTGAAAATTAAAATTTCCTATTATTTTTCCTTTTGCCAAGAAAGACCTATCACTCCTTTTAATAAAAATAAGTACAATCTAAATCTTCCGTGACATTTCTAATCTAATGAAGGGACAAGGAAATAAAATGCTGTGTTTCCTGTCATTTTTCCCAAAAGGCTTTGAAATAAACTTGTTCAGGGATGACAGCCTAATAATGAAAAGTGTATAATGAAAACAGGTCCCTGACAGGTTTTCAAATGCCCACGTGGAAATAAGAAAGGCAGCTGGTTGCGTGGCGGGACTGAGCGGCCCTGGCCCGAAGTCAGGAATAAAGGAAGGAGCAGAAGAGTGAGACTGTCACTAAAAGGGACTCATGAGTAATTCAAAGACATGTGCAGCCTTGTATTCAAGGCCAGGGCCCACGCCACCAGGCGAGAGACATGTGTAAGGTGACATGTGCCAATTCTGTACATTTACTCTAGCAGACCTGTGATGAAAAAAAAAAACAGTTATATGTTCTGATATGCCTATTAAGAGAATAAGAATAAAATTTCCTCAATTCAGTTAAGAGACAGAGAGATAAATGATGTTTTGGAGATTTTTTTAAAGCAATGATATTAGGTAAAATGTTTTCTAGAGTAGAAAACAAAGATCTCCAGAATATTCTAGAATAATGATACTAAACATTACTAATAACTATACTCAGTGAATTTTCTGAGCACTTACTATCCAAAAGGAACTATGATCTTTTGTTCCTTTATCATTTTAGAACTCATTCTAAACTGATGAGGTTTTTATGAATAATCTCCTTTACAGGAAGGAGCCTCCAAGAATTTCCGTGATTTTACTAAATGAAATAGTCATCGTGACAAAGTTAACATTTGAACCCACAACTGCCTTTACTCCAAAACTCATGTATTCATTAAGTGTATTTCCTTTGAATAATAATGTCCTACATTTTAAACAAACAACACACATACACACACACCATTTTGCTTTTCAAATCATGCTATTGGTCAAGGCATGTCTCCCCCTTTCAAATCTTTATGAGTACCTTATTTCAGATCAGTAAGTACTGGCCAAGCAAGAAGATCTAGAAATTATAACAATGAGATGCATGCAGTCTGATACCGACCTAAGAATAGACACACAGATCAATAAATCCACAAGGGTATCCAAATAATTAAACCAAAAGAAAATGAAGCAAATGTATATGAAAAATAAAATAAGAAAAGTGCAGTCCATGAATACATCCTATTAAGCATTAAGATACATACAGGAGAAATTATAAATCAGTAAATAAATGGAAAGATTAGACAGTGACTGCAACTAGCACAGCTGGGCTACATACCTGAGGAGCGATTTTGATCTTCTTTGCACAACTGAAGAAAGCAATTTTGATGGGTTTAATAATTAAACATATTGAATCAATTTATGAAACACAAAGAAAATAGAAGTAGACGACTGAACACTTTGGGCGGAAGAAAACTAAGTTTAGAAATGGAAGAGTTCGCAAATAAAAAGAGAGAAAAATTTAATTATATAAAATGGAAATGTGAATGCCCAAAATAGCAAACACAAAATTAAAAGATAGACAACAAACTATATTTGGTGTAAATGTAAAATTATATCCTTAACATGTTTGTAAATAACGCACACCAGTGTAACTTTGAAATCTCAGCCGTTAGCACACAAGATGAATACAAAATTTACAAAAGATTAACAGTCAAACTTGTCCAGCAGCATCGCTTCTGCTTTTAAACACAACTCTCTGCTCATAGCATCCAAAATTAAGTGAAGGACAATTAATTATCTTAATGTCCATTATGTTTATAGTACATATGTGAACCCTTTATCTGAAACAGACATACCCGAACATTATTTTCCCTTTTAAAAGGAACATACAGCCCTGGCTGGTGTAGCTCAGTGGACTGAGTGCGGGCTAGGAACCAGAGGGTCTCGGTTCGATTCCCCGTCAGGGCACATGCCTGGGTGCGGGCCAGGTCCCCAGTGAGGGCCATGTGAGAGGCAACCATGCATTGCTCTTTCTCTCCCTCTCTGTCTCCCTCCCTTCCTCTCTCTCTAAAATAAATAAATAAAACCTTTTTAAAAAAAGGAACATACAAAATAAGCAATCTCTAATATAAAACAAAAGTTGTATTACCCAGAGTGACTTTTATGAATTGATAAAAACAATGATGTTTATGGCTTGAGTTCTTGGTGGCAGTAGTGATAGTTCTGAGTTTATCACATTCTCTAATTGAAAACATATCAATTTTTCCCTTTTATTTTCTAATTGAAAATAAGTACGTCTTTGAGAAACACATCAATTCATTTCTGTGATTTTAATGAAATAAAAGGATTTTAAATCCATAGCACTTGCAAATTTTTAACATTTCTTACATCAGACTTGAGTCATGATCTTACATTACAATCCAAATAGGAGATTAAGGCCTTATTTGGAATATTATTGGAAGTTATTCATTTTATATCACGGATGAAGATACAACAACTCCACATAAGTACATTCATTTCAGGTGTAGAACGTTTTCTTTGAATCATCTCTTCGCCACACTCTTCACGTGGACGTCAGCAGGATAAGATAACCAGTAATTTCCCATTGCTCTGAAAGCACTGTCTTCGCAAAACTGTAATTTGACCAAGTATCCTCGTCATTTGCTTAAATTCTAGTGATAAAGGCAGGATCACAAAGAAGAGGGTAAGTTAGGCAATTCAATGTCGATTTGCTCCAAGGACAGTGTTCCAGCGTCCTCCTGTATTTGTCCTCAGATGAAAATGCACACACGCGTGCACGCACGCACGCACGTGTGCACACACTCAGATGAAACCAGTAGATGCTCAATAACTTTTGAATAATAAATGAATGGAATTCCTCATTATACTTCACCCTTTTCATTAATCAACGTATGCAGTATAATCTTCTTCCCAGACCCTACAAGGCATATATATTAAAGAGAGAAAATTGCAAGTGAAAATATGAGACCAAAGTAGGGATTGGGTGGGAAGGGGTCATTGAATCACACATATTAATACTTTTGTCATAGTCCCTTGGAGGAAGACCTTTAAGGTTTTTTTTTTTTCACAAATGTTGAGTGATTTTTTAAAACATTATGAAAGAAAGCATTGTTAAACCCTTTTGAACATTTTTTTAGTCACACAGGAAGCTTTCATTACATTTAAAGCACTTACGGGGAATTCTCTGAATCTTATGTGTTTTGAAATTAAAAACAGAATATATATTAAAATGTGTAAAGAACAATGTATTATTAAATGTGAAATGCAAGAGATCAAATGACTAGCCATTGACTGGGAGAGAATAATAAATACATGTTTAGTTACTGATGTGATGAATTTAATTTC